>JAQOTM010000149.1:37845-107094 GCA_029168755.2 Tillandsia fasciculata | reverse complement strand
CTTTTGTTTCCTGATGATAGTACCTTCTTCGTTTTTCTTGTTCTTGAAGATCCATTTGGTACCTATCACATTGTGTTGCTTCGGAGGCTTCGTCAGTTCCCAGACTTTGTTTCGCTCGAATTGATGGAGCTCTTCCTGCATTGCTTTAATCCAATAATCATCTTGGAGAGCTTCATCAACATTCCTTGGTTCGATTTGAGATACATAGCATGCAAATCCGCAAACCAATTGTCTCCGTGTTCTAACTCCTTCTTGTGGATCTCCAATTATGTTCGATTCAGGGTGATCCTTGGAGATGCGTAACGTTTGAGGTAGAGGAGTAGGCGGAGGTACACGAGATGATTCCTGCACATCAGATAAGCTTGAAGAACCGTTAGATGCATCAATTATTATCGAAAGAATTGTTAGAAGAAGATGCATTAGCAGGTGTATCATCATCAAGAGAGATATCGAGGGTAGATTTTTCAGATTCAAAGTGAAAAGCTTCATCTACCTTAACATTTATCGATTCTACGATCGTCTTAGATTCTAAGTTAAAAACTCGATATGCTCTGCTGTTTGTAGAATAACCTAAGAAAATCCCTTCGTCACTTCGAGAGTCAAATTTTCCAAGATTTTCACGATCACGTAAAATAAACACCGACTCCCAAAATGCGAAAATATTTGATGTTAGGTTTTCTACAAAACCAAAGTTCATATGGTGTATTCAAAGTCCCCGGGCGCAAATACACTCGATTGATAACATAGACAGCGTGTTCACCGCTTCAGCCCAAAAATATAAAGGAAGGTTCCGGCTATGAAGCATAACACGAGCCATCTCCTGTACGACCCTGTTTTTGCGCTCGACTACACCATTTTGTTGAGGTGTGTAAGGTGCGGAGAATTCATGTTTAATGCCATTAGAAATGCAAAAATCAATGAATTTGGAATTTATGAATTCGCCACCTCTATCACTCCTAACTCGAGTAATCCTATCATTCTTTTCTATCATAATACGATTGCAGATTTCGAGAAAAGAATCAAAGGTATCAGCTTTTTCTTTTAGAAAGGCTACCCAAGTATATCTAGAAAAGTCATCAACCAATAAAAAATATACCATTTACCTCCAAGAGATGGTTGACGAGTTGGCCCCATTAAGTCCATATGCAAAAGTTCCAAAGGCCGTTTTGTACCTATGTGGTTCAAATTCTTGTGTGCAGTCCTAGACTGTTTTCCCTTTTGGCAACCGCCACACACAAGGTTTTGTTCAAAAGAAAGTTTCGGAACCCCCTTGACCACATCTTTATTTGAAATTCTAGCAAGTTCCTTAAAGTTTATGTGACCTAGCCTTTCATGCCAAAGTGTTTCATTTTTCAAAGATGCTAGGTTACATTTTTCAGAAATCTTAGAAGGAACTACATAACAATTGTTTTCTGATCTAACCCCCTTTAAAAAGAAAGCATGGTTCAAGTCAGTTACAGTGCATTTATCAGATGAAAAATTAACTGAATAACCACTATCACACAGTTGACTTATGCTTATGAGGTTAGTCTTAAGGCCATGAACAAATAACACATTATCTAGAACCGGGCCATCTGGAATAGCTACCGTTCCCTTTCCAACAATTTTGGAAGACCGACCATCTCCGAAAACAACAAGTCCTCCGGAGTTTTTCTCAAAAGTTTGAAAACAGTTTTTATCGCCGGTCATATGACGGGAACACCCGCTATCCAGGTACCAAGACGAACTATCATATGCATGCAAGGAAACATTGGTAGCAAGACAGGGAAAGATTTCACCTTTGCGCACCCAAACCTTTTTGGAATGCGTCGGTAATGGTCGTGAAGTTGATTTCCTAGGTGAGAGCGTCTTGCTTGAAGAATTGCTGCTCCTTGATGATGTCGTCTTGAGCGGTGTACTACCAAGGCTCTTTTCCGTCAATTTGGTTGCAGTGATTTCCGAGGAATAGCCCTTTTGGTAGTCATTGCAAGATGTGCTTGAGGTGTGCGTTTGGCTCCAGTCTTGCAATTTCTTCTTATGTGCCCTGAAATGCCACAACGAAAACATACCTTGGTTCTTGTCGATTCCGAAGAGATGTAGTAGGGTTCGTGTCGTTGCTTGTCGTGAACACCGGTGTCGGAGGAGGAGATACCGACGTGAGGCACAAATACTGTACCACTCGAACTTGGAATGTCTCCAGTTTGAGTGTATCCGAGGCCGAACTTGTTTCTTTGACCGAGACCAAGAAGTCTGTCCAACTTACTCCTTCCAGAAGAAAATCTCTGTAAGTCATCCTTTAGTTGGCGTATGGTCTCTGTCATTTCAATTTTTCCTGTCGGGCCTCGCCGTAGAGCTTCAAGAAGTAATTCGCTTTGTTCACCATGTCTACATAACTCTTCTCGAAATGCTCATTGGACTCTTGAAGGGAAACATTTGTCTTAATCAGATTGTCCCTTTCCACTTCAAGATCGGTTGAGATAGAGGTTACTCTTTTTACTTCATCTTCAAGATCCTGTAATCTCTCTTTCAACCCCTTGTTTTGTTTAGCCAGTTTCTTTGAATCCCTCAAAAGTTGATGGTAGGCTAAAACAAAATCTTCACCTTCCGAATTATCTGATTCATCGTCCGTTGCAATCTTTTCCACAGTGGAGTTGGACAGTGAGTCGGATGTACTTGCCATTAAGCACATGAAGGATGAAGATGTGGTGGACGCGTGGAAAGCTGTCGCGTTGTCTTCTTCATCACTTGACGATGACTCATTTGACGTGGAGTTGTCATCCCAAGTGACTGCTTGCATCGCTTTCTTCTTAGCCGGATTCTTGTTGGGACATTCCGTTGCTATGTGGCCGTAGCCTCGACATTTGAAACACTGAACTTGTCCCTCAGAACTTTTCTTATCCTTTGAGAAGTTCTCTTGGCTTCTTGACTTGTAGCTTGAAGAACCCTTGCCTTTCTTCGACTTTCCGAAGGATGGAGTTTTGCTTGAATTTCCCCTTCGAAAGTTGCGGCGAAACTTCCTTGTCAAGAGAGCGAGCTGCTTCTCAAAGTCCTCCATAGAAATGTTCTCGTCGTCGTCCGAGGAGGATGAATCCGCGTCTTCTTCTTTAGTTGATTTCAATGCGTAACCTGAAGACTTAGAAGAGGATGCCTTTCCAGAAGAATAGTTAGTAGGAAAAGTCATTTCATAAGTTTGTAAAGCACCTACTAATTCTTCTACACGCATTTCGTCCGGGTGTTTAATTGTTTCAATGGCTGCAACCTTCGGGCGAAATCGTTCAGGAAGAGTTCTTAGAATTTTTCTTACAACTTTAAATTCTGGAATCTTCTCTCCCAAGTTAGCACATGAGTTCACGATGTCTTGCAATCGTGTGTAATAGTCAGTGAAGGATTCATTCTCTGCCATAGAGATAGAGTCAAACTTGCTCGTAAGCATTTGCAGTTTCTGAATCTTCACTAGGTTAGTTCCCTCATGCGTAACTTGAAGAACATCCCAGATTTCTTTCGCAGTCTCACATGCCGAGACGCGAGAGAACTCAGTTTGTGACAAAGCATTAAATAGAGCATTAATCCCTTTGCCATTGTAAGAAGATAAGTCTATCTCTTCCTTGGTCCATTTCGACCTAGGTTTTAAGGTGCGAACATCATCTAAAATTTCAGTTGGATTAGACCATCCTAATTCAATTGATTGCCACACCCTTTCGTCGATGGAAATTAAGAAAGCTTTCATCCGTACTTTCCAGTACGCATAATTAGTTCCATCAAAGAAAGGGGGTCGATTGATGTTTCCACCTTCAACCATTGTTTACAACCCTATTCCCGCTCTGATACCACTTGTTGGGTTTAGGTTAATAAGGATCTAATAGGGGAAAAAACACCTAGAGGGGGGTGAATAGGTGTAAACAATAAACACTCAAAAAATCATTGTGCGATAAAACCCAATGCGGAAAAATAAAAGAACACACAAGATTTTTACGTGGAAAAACTCCAAACCGGAGTAAAAAACCACGGGACCGATAACACGGCGAAATCCACTAGAATTAACACACGTACAAGGTGATATAACGTACTCACAGACGACTCAACCTTTTACCATACGCTCCTAGTAGATCTTCTCCGCTCGCTCCACGACGCTTCTCGAATCCACGATCCGCGCCCAACGCTGAATCCACAGCGTCCAACGTCGAGTCCACGACGTCCGACCGAATCCACGGTCTTCACCCAATGGCACGCTTCGAATCCACGAACGCACCTCGCTCCGAATCCACGAGAGCGATAACACCTTGAATCCACAAGGCCACGCGAGTCCACGCGCCGATTTTGGGGTAAATCGTTGTTTGTTTGGGTGGTGATGATCCGCCGAATACTTAGATCAAGAGTAGATCGGAAATACCATCTAAGTATTCATTAGTTTGATTCAACTCAAGATGTGAGTATGAAAACCTAGAATCAAACTAATCAATATAGATGAAGAACCATTAGAATAGATCTAATGATTTCCGTTCTTCTCTATATGTGGATCTAAGGCCGTATAAAATGATATTTGAAAATGACGGCTCTTTTTCCAATTGTGGATGCCCTAGAAATGAAAAGAAGGGCTATTTATAGGTTAGAAACCCTAGGAAGAATATTCGGATCAAAAACAAACTTTTCTGGAAAGTTTTACCGACGGCGATCCGGATTGCGCAAGTCACGATCCGGATCGCAGACGCGTAGAGAGCAATTTCCAGAAAACCGCCTGTTCGGGATCCGGATCATAATCCACGATCCGGATCGTTCATACAGTTTTACCAGAACAATGTGTTCGGGATCCGGATTGAATTCCACGATCCGGATCGTTCAAGCCACAGGTAAAACTCATGTTCGGGATCCGGATCATCAAATGCCATGATCCGGATTGAACCAGTGTATGAACGAACACCCTTCGGGATCCGGATTGAAAGACACGATCCGGATCCTGAACATGTCCCATGTCCAGTTTTTGATGAATATGCAATTAAAACCTCTTCCAGGTGTTTCTACACTATAAGAAGTATTCGGATCATCAAAATTATTTAGTTAAACGTACCTGATCCTTTTGAATTCTTCTTTCTTGAGATTGAGGTATATGATCCAAAGTTTCTTCATCTTCAATCTTCAAGACTTAAACTATTCACGAAATGCGCCAACTCAAATTCCGTAACAACATGGCGCCCGTGGGTTGGCGGGCGCCAACCACCGCGTTGACCGGGGCTGGGCCACGCGGCCGCCCCTGAGCGGCCCGCACAGCTGTCCGCTGTTCGGGGGACACGTGGCATCATCAGGGCGTTCCGGGCGCGCATTCTCGGCCGTCTGATGGCGAATTCGGGCGCCCGAATCCTCCGCAGGCGCCCGAATCCGAGGACCTACTCGGTATTTTGGGAATTGTTTAGCTAGGCCTATAAATAGGCCCAGTTCAAGCCCAGTTATCTTTTTCCCTGTTCATCTTTCAACAGTGTGACCCTCACAAGAAATCTTCATCTCCCAGAGCTGGTTCCACCTGTGGATCGCCAGATTTTTCTGTGGCACGCATCCTGAGGTTCTCATTTTTACGGCGCGGTGCGACGCTCATTCATTTGTAACCGCCTTCGCCGCGTTTCGGTGCAAGGACTCCCCCGGCTTACTCCGACCTCTGATTCAGGCGATTCTTGCGCCGTTGGATCCACGACTGGTAGGGCTTCAACTTTTGTGTTTTTAGCTCCTTCTCTTTTCGAGTTTATCTTGGAGTTTCCCGAGCTTTCTTTTGACCCTTTTTCTTTCGCGGAGTTTTGGACAGCGCTGTGGTATTTCGGCGATATCTTCGCGCACAGGCATCGGATCGAGGCGCGCCTGTAGTCGTTTTGCATCTACAGAGCGCAAGGAATATCCTCAAATTTTCCTGAATTTTTCTGAGCTCTTCCCAAAGGTGAAAAATCCATGTTTACAGAACTTTATGCTACAGATTTTGAGTTTGGTTTATTTTGGGGTGGTTCCCTTGCAGAATTTATATCTCAGTTGTCATGCCCCGGGTGTAAACCAGAACCCGGGCTCGTCCACAGATCCGCCGTGTACACGAAATTTTTCGTGTACACGAAGCGTTGGTAACCTGCTCAGATATAAATGATATAATAAAAGAGCATAAAATAGAGCTAAACTACAACTAATACATCTCAGATAAAGCTGGAAAGTAAAAGTACAAAAGTAAACTCTCAAAAATACAAGTGTCTCTTCCAGCTCACTAATCAAATACAACCAGCTGGCCGAAGCCAGACCCAAAAGAAATGAAAAGTACGAGTATCTGAGTGTATAGGGGATACATCAAACTGCTAAACTGGTACTCGGGTAGACCGCTATCTAATCCGCGATCCTCTTACCTCGATCCGCTGAGGAGGGTCCCGCAACTCCCGCAGACGACTCTGCAAAACAAAGGGAAAAAAGAAAAGGGAAAACAGTGGGGGGTGAGAACTACTATAAAACAGTAGCCTCCCCCTAGTGGGTAGACCTCAAACTCAGATATGCCCACTAGGACTACCAGAGGCGAAAAATAAAACAAAGTTGGTAAGCTGTAAATATGACTACTGATGAAGAAGCTACCACTAAATGCCTCTAAGGTGCCAAGCTAAAAGTATAGCTAAATGTATGCATCAGAATATAAATGCCTGCCTATCTAGACCCAATCGATACACCAGTAAGCACTGGTACTGCCTGCTATGCCTGCCAAATCGGGTATGCCAGCCTACACATAACACCGATAGGGGATGGGAGTCTCAAGGACTCGAAGTCTGTAAACCGCACACTCCGGAGTGGCACTCGAGGGGAGACCCACACGAGTAAAGTGCCTCAGTAACAAGTATCACAGTAGAATAAGTCAGCAGGACTGGATCATGACACTGATCTAAGTGGAAAAACTATCCACTAAAAGAAGCCCAAATCCTCTCCCCCGATCTGATGCAATGACCACTGTCCGGTCAACCGCCCAAAATTCGTGGTTGCCACAATACCCTGCCCTCACAGCCTGCCTATCCCAAGTCCCAAAAGTCCGACTACACTATCCCAGCCCCTGCTCGAACCCGAGCGCACTATCCCCCTAAGTCTAGATAACTGGAGAAAGAAATAAAAGTATGATTTCTCTTAAGTCAGTTCCAGCATGATAGTGTAGCAGAAAAAGGTGGCCTAACTAAGTGACCATTCAAGCATGCAAATCCTTTATTTAATAACATGGTTTCAAGTATTCTAATTCTCACAAAATAAAGGTATGCCATTTAATAAATTTCCACTTTACTAAGTTGCCACAAGTCGGTCAATGTATATGCATAAGAGGTCCCAATATAGATACAACATAATATAGTATAGCAAAACTCTTTCCGAGGGGCTTAGGCAACATATCTTTTGCAAGAATTAACATTTTATTAATACTTAGCCCTCTAGAGATGCAAGTGCTAACCATAAGTCCATTCTTTCAATTAAGCATGCTATATTGATTTCACTGGTTTACTAGCAATGTAACATAGGGATAGCTCCAATAGGCCTAGTGGGTTATCACAAGTAGGAGGTTAACAACGGTACCCACCTCGAGTGCTAAATCCTGGTCCCAACGGTGAGGTCCACGCCCGGCCCCAACAATCTCCACAACACTGCACAACATACCCCAAAAGGACACACACAATTAACATACAATGCTCACACAAAAATCTGTCCCAAATACAATAGTCCACAGTTTTGCCTTTTTCACCTGCGAGATCTGCTCAGAAAATTTCAAGAAAAATACTATCACGATCCTCGTGACGAACCGGTCGAAACGAGTACCTGCTCGTTCAAATCCGAGTTTTCTACGCTGAGATACAAATTCGACAAGGGAACCACCCCGAAATAAACCAATCGCAAAAATTGAAACACAAGGTTCTGTAAACAGGGACTTTTCACCTTCGGGGAAAATTCAAAAAATTTCAAGAAAATTTGGAGATATTCCTCGTGATGTGTAGATGCAAAACGCCTCATAAATCGCCCCAATCCGATGCCTGTGCGCGAAGATATCGTCAAAATACCGCAGCGCTGTCCAAAACTCTGCGAAAGAAAAAGGGTCAAAAGAAAGCTCTGAGAACTCCAAGATAACCTTGGAAAGAGGGAAAACTCAAAACAGTGAAATGGGAGTCCTACCAGTCGAGAATAAAACGGCGCAAAAATAGCCTGAATCGGAGGTCGGGGTAAGCCGGGGGAGTCCGCGCACTGAAATGTGACGAAACGGGTCGCCGGTGAACGAGCGTCGCACCGCGTCCTAAAATCGAGAACCTCGGGATGCGTGCCACAAAAAATCCCAAGAATGCACTGAGGGGTGTAGCTCTGGTGGAGGAAGAAATGCCTAGAAGGAACCTCTGTGAAAAACTGCCCAGAAAGAGGAGAAAACGGGCCCCCAAAACCCAATTTATAGGCAACATCCCATACATGGGCCTTTGCGGATTCGGGCCCAACTTTCGGGCGCCCGAATCCGCAAAGGGGGTCGGACGAACCCCCGTCCGACGCGCCTGAAACAGCCTGGTGCTGACACGTGTCCCGCACAGCAAACAGTTGTGCGGGGCCCGCCAGAAGAGGCCGCGTGGCCCGCCTGGGTGGGGGACGCGTGTCCCGCACAGCAAACAGCTGTGCGGGGCGCGTCCGGTGCCGACACGTGGCCCGACCGGGCAGGCGGTTTGACTGGCGCCCGCGAATGACCGGGCGCCACGCGTCCCCGCACTGTCGCGGTCAGGCGCAACCTGATCGCCTGCCAGGCACGCGCCCAGAGGCGCCAGCCCGCGCCCCCCGTGTGCCGCGCCTTGTGAGCCCACCAATAGAATGCCGCCACGTGTCCCTGCGCCGGGTCCATGCACTCGCGCGGGGGACTCCGTGGACCGCGCACCCAGCGCCCTCCAATAAGGGATCGAAACGTGTCTTCTCGCCCGAATCCCTGCACCGCCGCTCGAACCATGCACCGCCGCGCAAAATTCCGTGAACCGCGCACCGAAAGCCAACCTATCACCGCCTGCCACGTGTCCCTGCGCCGGGCTCGTGCACCCAGCCGCGCCGCTCCGTGGGCCGAGCACTGCGAACCGGCTAATGATAGGCCGCCACGTGGCAATCCGGTGGTCCACGGTCCCCCCCATGCACCAGAAACCACTAAAAACTTTCGGGAGTCCGTTTTTGGGCATCCGGACTCTTTCATTGTATATCTTATATCTGAGCAGGTTACCGACGCTTTGTGTACATGGAAAATTCTGTGTGCACGGCGGATCTGTTGACGAGCCCGGTTTCTGGTTTACACTCGGGGCGTGACACATACCCTTTCCCTGATACCAATGAATCTGGAGTTACATTAACTCTATTTTCCCTGTTCCACTTTTAACTTAGAGCTACCTTGTCACGCCCCGGGGTCGAAACTGCGACCCGGGCTCGTCAACAGATCCGCCATCTGTACGGAAACTGCCATACAGACGAAGCGTCATCCCTGCAAGTCAGATCTAAAGCTATAAATGTATCAGAGCTGAAATAGAACTAAAACCCAAAAGCTAGAGAAATAAACTGAACATCTGAATAAAATAACCTCCACAAGATACAAGAATCCTCAAAATGCAAAGTCTCACAAGAATAATACAAATACAATCCTCACCAAACTCTCAGAATGTCCAGTACAAAAGTGGAATCATAAAAGACCGGGTACATCTATCACAGACTCTCAATGCTGGTAAGGAACTAATCGGCCACGTCCTCACCTCGATCTGCTGTCTCCGCGCGAACCAAACCGGAACAGTTGCCTCAGGAACCTGTCACCGCAGCGGGTGTGAGATCTACTGCAGAAGGTAGATCTCAGTGGGTACCGTCATCAATATCCACGGTATGCCCACTAAGTCTACTGGAGGCACAACAGATAGGTATGCAGATAGATAGATAGATAAAAGCTAAAAATGAAACTATAGCTAACATGTCTCAAACATCATGCTCAGGAACTCTACTAGAGATGAAATATGCATACACTAGATACTGCTAACATGCTTCAAGTATCATGCTCAAAGGAAAGCTCATCTAAGAACATACTATGCACTCACTCTCTCATATCACCCAATCTCAATGGCTGCCTCATAGGGTCCAGTCAAGCATGCGCCAAACCTACTGCCACCTCATCCACACAGGGACGGGACTTACGTAGGGCGTCCCACACGGACTATCTCAATCTCAAGCGAACTCTAGTGTATCAACTAGTCGCATCAATCAACACGCACCCGGGGCGTAGCTCGAGAGGAGCGACCCCGCCGAACTCAAGTATCTCATCTGTCACAACTGTCTCAATAAGCGGTATATGCAGGCTATGATCCACGATCAAACAGATCGGTATCTCAAAGCTCAAAAGCACAACTCAGTCGGAAAAGATCCACAACTCCATCAGATCGGTATCTCAAAGCTCAACTTTCTCACAACTATGTCGGAGAACCCTCAACGACTCAATCTGATAATGTACGACCCGTGGTTGAGTCGGGAAACCTCCACGACTCGATCTGCCAGAACCCCCAAAACTCTCAAAGCTAAGTGGGAGAACCACCTCCACCACTAAATCAGGACACGACCCATGATCTACAGTAAACCCATCAATCCCAACAAGGAAGAGCGATTCTCAAGATACTAGAAACTCAACATACAATGCACTAAAAATTCGCTCGGCCCTCTGGCACGAGAGTACATGCAATCTGAACCAACTCAACCCCTCGGGGTGCTCACAATATTTTAAAACCATTTTTAAAACTCAGTTTTTCATTAAAACCGGTCCGGCGATTTTTAAAACGGTTCAGATGCCCATGTAATGCTAACTAACCGTGCAATCTAGTGTCAAATCATGCCTAGATCATGCTAAAAATATTAAGGGCTCATAAATGTCTTCCTACACTTGTCTAGGCAACTATCAGATTTAACAGATATAAAAACAGTAAACTATACATGATTAACATGCATACATAAGCTTTAGGGGGCATCCCATAAATCTTGAAGAAATTCCAACCCACCTCAAAAGCATTCCGCAGGCAAACGCTGAAGTCGGTGAAGTGTCGTGCCGCTCACTGCCTCGAATCTGCTGAAAAAACGAAAACCGCGCCCCGCGCGCGCGAACACTGTCGCGAATCCCAGAAAATTCGCCGGAAGCTCGAACAAAACTCTCGAGTCCTCTAGAAAAATCTGCGCGCGCTCTGGTCCTCTCCACGGCCAGCTCATAGTACGTGCGCGGCACCTCGACTCCGCACAGTAAAATCCACAAGCCACAGCTCAAAGGCACAAAGAGAGAAGATCACCACCAACATCTAACTCAAAACTCATGCTAAATCCACAAAATAATCCAAGGATCCAAACTCAAAGAAAAAATCTGTTAACTCACCTTGCATAATGCTCGGTGCGCGCGGCCCACTCGACTCCAACCAGCAGACAACACAAGCTGCACTACGCCCTCAACCTCTCTCACTCTCCTTATCTTCTTCTCTTCTAATCCTTGCTTTCTTTCTTCTTTTCCTCTCGTGGAGAAGAAGCAGGGGAGAGGGCTCCTATATATAGACCAAGGTGAAGAGTAAGCCCAAAGAGAAGTGAATTTACCTTAATGCCCTTCACCAAAAAACCAATCCCAGCTCAAACCGGCTTTAGGTGACATTGGGTACCGGTACCCATAGTGGGGTACCGGTACCAAAATACATTGGTTCCGGAACTGGGCTTTAGTTCCGGAACGCAAGCCCCTCGAGCTGCCGCGCGGCGCCCAAGCGCGCCCGCGCGGCTTCTCTCTACTAGCCTCACCTCCACACACACACACACACACACACACACCACCAACAGCAGCTTCAATTTCCCAAACCATCCATCAACATAAACCCAAAAAACTCACGCTTCAACAAAAAGAAATGGCTACATTCTTCAATCAAGATCTTCGCGCGCGCTTCGCTCGGCTCCACGCGGCTACTAGCAGAAGGTCCGCACCATCAACACAATCAAAATCCTCTTTCAAAATCCAATTCAACTCCAACAAAATCAAAAACCAAGCTTTCTCTCTCTCTCACTAGAAAACTGCAAAGTACCTTCATGAGGCTCGGCGCGCGCGTGCTCCGCTCGGCTTCCGACAGAAGGTCTACACTACAAGCACACCATCATCTCTTTCAAACCCATCTTTTATTTCCCCTCAATCCCCCTTCTTATTCTCCTTCTTCTCCATTCATTAAATCCTCCGTTTCAAGTTTTTTCCTCTATTTCAATTCCATGGAGAAGGTGATGACGTGGCACTAAATTAATTAGTGGCTAGGTGCATGGTGCATGGTGAAAAGAACCCCATACACTTCCAACACCAACACCAACACCAATCCACACCTCTTTTAATTCCTTTTTCATTCTTTACTCTTTCTTTCTCTAATTCACTTCACAAGAAACAACTAATTAGTCCATTAAATAATTAATTTAATTAAATAATCCAATAATAGTCACACCAACTCACTTTTTGCCCTCGGGGCCTCCGCAGCAGTCCGGAACCTCCCGAACTCCGCTGTAATCTGAAAATACACATGTCCAAGCTTTCCTCACTCAAAAAGCTCAACTGTAGAGTTGATGTGCTCAATCCAGAAACCGGCTCCCATAACTGCCAACTCCAACTCACTTTTTGCCTTCGGGGCCCCCGCATCAATCCGGAACCTTCCGAACTCCGCTGTAATATGAAAATACACATGCTCCAACAAATTTCCAATTTTTCTGCGCACAACGGCGGAGTCGGTACACAAACAACACCGGTCCTCTATCGGCGCACAATGCCTGGAAAACTCCGATTCAAGCTGGGGCTTCCGCGTTGATCCGAATCAACCCGAACTCATCTGTAAACATATGTAGAACTCGCCCAAGGCGATAACTCCGCACCACGCCATCTTGCGAGGTTGGTACACTCAACAAAGTCCGGGTACTCTACATACCTTGACTCTAATTTCCTGTTCCACATTTAACTTAGAGTTACACTGACTCTAATTTCCCGTTCCACATTTAACTTAGAGTTACACTCACTCTAATTTCCTGTTTGAGAGTTTAACTCCACTAGTTCACCTTAGGTTTTCTTTACCTAAGTTCCATGTCATGCTTGCCCTAGAGTTCACTGACTCTATGTTAATCACTCTATCCAATGTCCTTAGGTTATCTCCTTAGATAATGCCACTCGTTCAATCCTAGGATAAGCTCCTAAGTTTGATGTCACTCATTAAACCCCTAAACTAGGTTTTCTCCTAGTTTTACTACCAACATACTGTCACGCCCCGGGTGTAAACCAGAATCCGGGCCCGTCTACAGATCCGCCGTGCACACGGAATTTTCTGCGTACACGAAGCGCCAGTAACCTGCTCAGATAAATGAGATAATAATAAAGAGCATAAAACAGAGCTGAACTAAAAACTAATACATCTCAGACTGAAGCTGGAAATAAAATACAGTACATGTAAGGTACCGGATTTTGGTACACAAATAAATATAAATAAAAATGGTATGAAATACTATTTTTATGGAAGTTGGGGAAGTAAACAACGTTTGGAAGCGAGTTGGGCCCAAATCGGGTTAAAATGGAAAGATTTAAAATTTTATTTGAGAAAAGGGGCCCAGATTTTTAGCGAAAAATTTACAGTGTCGGAAAATTCTGAAAAAATTACGGGAGCTCCGCAAATATGTTTTAAGGTCACAGTAAAAGTTTCGCGTTAATCGGATGCCGGATAGTGAGAACGGGCTCCGCCAACAGTGTCGGAAAATTGTGAGAAAATTCGGGGAGCTCCGTAATATTGTTTTAAGGTCACAGTAAAAATTTCGTGTTGATCGGATACCCAGATTGTGAGAACGGGGTCCGCCAGTGATTCTAGATACAGCGAGGCTTTTGGTGGCCCAGAAATGGCCCAAACTGAAAATTTAAAATTTTCTGTGATAAATTAAGCTGAAACGAAGTCGCCCGTCAAATTTGAACGGAAACGGACGAAAAATGGACAGAAAACAGGACAAAAACAGATTTTCCAAGGCGTCGGTGCGCGGATCGAGGCACGCATGCGTGCTGCGCAAGGCGCGCAGCAGGCCCGCGTGGGCGCGTGGCGCAGGAGGCGCGGCTTGGGGGGAAATTCGAATTTCGAATTTCCTCGCCATGTGGCGATTCCCCATTGGGGGGGCTTTGTGCACCGGGTTCAATGAAACTCCTTCTTCTTTTTTTTTCTTCTTTCTTCCTTCTCTCCGCAGCTTTCTCTTTTCTCATTTCTTCTCCACCCGAGCACTAGAGAGAGAGAGAGAGAGAGAGAGAGAGAGGGGGGGGGGGTAGGGAATCTCGTGGGTTGGATCGGCACGTCGGCGACCTCGTGAAGCGCGCGAAGTGCTCCAAAAATCAGATGGGCGACGCGACTCTGTCGAGGTAGGTCCCGCATGTTAATTTTGTGATATTTTTGGCACAATTTTTTTAGCCTCCTTTTGGACATTAGATTTGACCCCCCCGTGCCGTTTGCGTGTTAGGGACCGAGTTCTACTGTACCGTTGCTGCCCGGACTGTCGCAGGCATTTTTGGCGCGTCTCGTTTTGCGTGCCGATTGTGTTATCGCGCCGCGTCTCGTTTTGCGTGCCGATCGTGTTGTTGCGCACCGTTTTGCGTGCGGATTCGGCGAAAATGCACAGTTTTGGGCGCAAATTCGGAGAACGTGCACCGTTTTGCGTGCAACATTGAAAGAAAAAAAGTGCACCGTTTTGCGTGCAGATTTGAGGTACGTGCACCGTTTTGCGTGCCGATCGTGTTGTTGCGCACCGTTTTGCGTGCCGATCCTGTTGTCGCGCACCGTTTTGCATGCCGATCGTGTTGTCGCGCACCGTTTTGCGTGCCGATCGTGTTGTCGCGCACCGTTTTGCGTGCCGACTCTAATATTATGCATCGTTTTTCGTGCAGGGTTAGAAAAGACGTGCATCGTTTTGCGTGCAACCCTACAGTCGATCGTGCACCGTTTTGCGTGCAGATTTGAGGTACGTGCACCGTTTTGCGTGCAGGTTGAGTTGTCGCGCATCGTTTTTCGTGCCGACTCTAATATTTTGCATTGATTTGCGTGCAGGACTAGAAAAAATGTGCATCGTTTTGCGTGCAACCCTACAGTCGAACTTGCACCGTTTTGCGTGCATATTTGAGGTACGTGCACTGTTTTGCGTGTAGGTTAAGTTGACGCGCATCATTTTGCGTGCCGATTGAAGTGGCGTGCATTGTTTTGCGTGTGGATTTTTCTGACGCGCACCATTTTGCGTGCAGGTTTGGTGGACGTGCACCGTTTTGCGTGCGGACTCGAGGGAAGTGCGCCTTTTTGCGTGCAAGCTCGAGGAAACAAGTGAGATAGCGCGGAGACCAATTGCAAGTGTCTACAAGCAATTGGGTACACTACAAGGTGGGGAATTCTGCCGAAATTGGGTGACCTCTCCCCTTGCTCCTTTGCTTTTCGATCCAGAAGCATGATAGTAGCCTGTTAGAGGCATTAGGGAATCATGATAGTAGTGGCATGCATAGAAAAATAAATATTATTTTTGTGCTGGAGATGAAAATAATTGCATGCATGAAAATGATTAGCTATTGATGATTGTGATCATGTTAGGGTCTAACCCTAGGAATCATGTGAGACATAAGGGAAAAGAACATGTTGGTAGTAAGACTAGAAGAAAACTTAGATTTAGGTTTAACGAGTGGCATGATGACCTAGGAGATATACCTAGATCGACGAGTGGCATTATCTTAGAAAAATAACCTAAGGTTGAGCATAGAGTGTTAAACATAGAGTCAGAGAACTCTAGGTTAAACAAGATATGGAACTTAGGTAAAGGAACCTAAGATGAACTAGTAGGGTTAAACTCTAGTGATGAAATAGAGTTAGTGCAACCCTAGGTTAAACATGGAACAGGAAAAATAGAGTTAGTAAAACTCTAGGATTCAGTGAGGAATCAGGAAATATGGGGATTTGATCCCCATGTTAAAGAATTAAATATTGTAACCCCAGAAAGTCATAGGACGTCTGGGTAAAGGGATTAATTAGTTTAACTTCAATCCGAGTTAAATAAAGGAAATGGAAAATGATCAAATGTGGAGACATGAAAGGAAGAGAAAATGGAAATAGGATTAATAAACTCTTAAGTTAGATAAGATTGAAAGTAACTAGTGTCCTAGTGACATAGTGCAGTGATATAGTGCAACCTTAAGGGTAATTGAAGTTTAGGGTTGTGAATTGAGAACAAGTAAGAAAAGTATAAAGTGGTCAGGAAACTTAAGATATTGCCAAGTGGCAAAATAAGTGGAAATGTGAATGAGTAAATTGTTCAAACTTAAATTGGTGTTATAGACACCCAAATTATCCTAGAGTAAAGAACTTAGGATAAAGGAAATAAAGCTTAAGTGAAAGCTAAAGTGGCTAATAAGCAAGATAAGCAAATTGCTCGAGAGCGAGCTAAAAGTGATTAATGATCAAGACAAGCAAATTGCTCGAGAGCGAGCTAAAAGTGATTAATGATCAAGACAAGCAAATTGCTTGAAATAAAAGAGAAAAGTAAAAGAGAAGCATTGAGGCATGAATGCTAACGGGAGGGTTGAGCATATGTCACTCCCGGGTGGATGAGTGCCAAGGTGCCTTAAACTCATCTGAACATAAAGTGTAAAGAGAATGGTTAAAGAAAGAGAATGATTAATGAAAGGTAAAAAGGATAAGATAAAATGTATTGGGCCAAGCACTACGGGAGGCGATGCTACAACCTGTTCTTGTTTGATTGGGGTTGTAGGCATTCGTCTTTTGGAACCCTCGGACCCTGTAAAAGAAAAGCCTAAATGGCCCTTGGGAGGGTTGAGCATATGTCACTCCCAAGTGAATTAAAGAATTAAAGCTAAGTTGCCAACGGGAGGGTTGAGCATATGTCACTCCCGGGGAAAGTGTGTGAGCAAGACTCAGCTTCCCAAGTAAAGGCAAAGCAAAGAGCTAAAGGCAAAAGAAAAGATAAAGATAAAACGGGCGGACCTACGGAGTGAAACGCGGCCCAAGTTGGAGCAGTTGGCAGTGCCCCTCTCCCGGGTAGAGACCCGTTCGGGACGTTTCTTCCGTAGGACGGGGTAACACTTGCGGGTGTTATCGGCAACCTTAGGAATCTTATCTTATGGTAGCAGGACTACCGGGCTGGGGCCCGTTGGATAAGAATTTCTGAGGGTTAACTTGAACTAAAGCACCAGAATTTAAAGAATAAAGAGAAATTAGAGTGGCCAAGGTGGCCGGGTTAGTTTGACCCTGTATACAGTGGCATAGTGGCCGAGTTGGTGCTTAGAAGCCTAGTGTGGCTAGACAGAGTAGTGCTGGGTCGAGGAGTATACACAGATAGTGTAGCAGCATACTGATATTGAGGATTTTAGTTTCCTAGCACTATTATTATTGCTTCCATTGGACCAAGTGGTGTAGGACACTTTTTCTCGGTGGTTGAACCCACTGGGAACTCTGTCGGAGTTCTCACACCCCTTGGGTGACCCCCCCCACAGGTTCGAGCATGGATGCCGCGGTCGAGACGGAGACAGGTGCAGACAGCGAGGCATTCGACAGGGGCAAGTGCCCAGCAGCATAGAGACCTAGAGGGTCTAGCAGAGGTACCCCTTTTTATATTTCTTGAGTGAACTATGTATGGTGAGGAAATTATGTAAAGAAAATTGTAATAATTTTATTTGCAAGTTCAAAGATGTAAAGTGTAATAAATTTAATTTATGGTTCACTCTGGTATGCTTTTATTACCGCTTAAACTGTTTGTTTATTAAATGAAAGTTTAAATTTGTAGTGATTTTTAATACTCTGATATCGAGCTTCCGCATACACTGGTTGTGTTATCATGGATTTTACCGTTCCTTTCGGGTAGTGAAAGGTCATACCCGATTGGCGGGTCTGTTGGCGTGCCCGATCCGTACTAATTGGCGGACTCGGGGCGTGACAGATTAGAGTGGTATCAGAGCCTAGCAATAGTCCTAGGTGGTTAGTGAACCTTAGGGAGACCCTAGGGATTAGCACGAGAGAGTGTGTGGATATTTGGGCGAAAGTATTTGATTGGTTATTGTTGTTCCCAGAAAGGATGTTGGGACTGATCGAGGGCGACGAGCTTTCATTCTTCGGATATTACGTTGGCGGCCGACAACGTAATGTTGGAGATAAAAAGGAGTACCCTCTTATACTTTCGCATGATTGGGTCGACGAGCCATTTTGTCGGTATATAATTTGCGCGTTGCTCAAATGGCTAAAATTTGGGCAAATCGTTTCGTTGTGGTGTGCATATTAGCGATGACACCACGTAGGAATACGCGCTTGTTTCGACTCGTGCCGGGAGAGCGCTCTGGGTCGAACAAGGTACACGAGCTGCGATAGAAGGTGACCGCACTTGTTGGTGTGATCCAGCAGCAGGTCAAGCTTCTTGCCGTCAGCGAAAATTTTTTCGCCGAAAGCTGATTCCAATGCCTAAGTGTGGCATCGATGTGACAGTCGAAGCAGATAGATAGGCTCCAGTGGCTGATAGCGCAGCAAGCTGAGGCTGCACAAACAATGTATGAGTATACGGCGTCGCCGCCTGTAGGGGCGACAGTAAAGAGAATGGCAGTGGCCGCCGAACTTTTGTCGGCGCAGCCAACACCTTCAGCATAGGGTGTTTTACGCTTGTGTCAGCTAGGTTGCTGGCAAAGTATGGTTAGTAAGGTCCAGTAAGAGACCGACTCGCGAGGTAAATGGTGATCGCTGTGTCGCGAGAGCCAAGTTGCTGTGCCCTAAGGGTTAGGGCAAGAAAGATTTACGGGCCAGGCGGCGTGAGTTCACCCCTGATGACGGTAGTGACCGTGTGGCGTGTTGACTGTGGCTAGGTTGCCGCATAATAGTGTTGGTGAGGCCTAGAGTAGGCTTCAAGATGCGGGAACCTCTCGAAAGAGCGAGAGTTTTGTCGCGCCGTTCTGATGGATCGGTGTAATGGCAAGGATTGCCACCGCGGGATTTGCTAGTTAATCACCAGAGTTGGTGGACAATTATTCGTGGTGCCTCAACCTAGTTGGGGGAGGTGTACAGGAGTCAAACGCGTGTATAAGCAAGATGCTTAACATTAAATTTTTACGAGTTAGCGTGGGGGCGTAGGATGCCCAACTGTTTGGGTGCTCATGCAGGCTATAGTCCAAATCCACGATAAATAAGATGAACAGTAACTGACAACACATCTCTAACTCATTGGCTGGAAATACTCACAGCCGGGACCACCGTCAACCCAACGGCTCCCACATAGATTCCAAACTCGTAGATAACACAGAAAGGACCGACACCATAAGGGTTAAAAAACCCCGATAGGTCGGCGCCTAGAACCCAAATCAAACAAGAACAGACTCCAGGCTCCGCCTATCGAGGTTCCCGACCCCCTTTGTAATATCACAGATTTTTGGTAACGTTTTACCCTCCTGCTAATAAAGGTTAAGTTAAGGGAAAGTAAAATAACGGGTTTACTTTAGTTGATAATCGTGAGGTGCTGGTATTTTTCTGCGATAGAGCTCGAAAAACGAAGAACGGCGGTGCGATCGGATCCGGATTCCAACTTACGGAACCCCCATAAAAGGAGTGTAAGGATCGCAGTAACCGGGAGGTGCATCGAAATCCGTGCAAGTGATTGTGCACGCTTTTCGAGAAGATAAGGAATTATCTTTAAGGAATTATCTCCAAGGGATTATCATTAAGGAATTAATTTTAAGGAAATATCTCTAAGGAATTATCCTTAAGGAATTATCTTTAAAGAATTATCCTGAAGGATTATCTGTGAGGAATTAATTAATTAATGAATTAATTAATTAGAGTTCAAAAATATCCGATGTGGATTTTGACGGTACGTACATACGAAAAGGAAAAATAAAAGAAATAAATTAATAACAAGATTTATTTATTCCCCGTATACCGAAGGGAAACCCTAGTCTTAAAAGATCGCCTCCTCAAACCCTTCCCTTTTGTGCATGCCGAAAACCAAACGAAACCCTAGTTTGGAAAGAGAGAAAGGAGAAAAGAGAAAAGAAAAGGAAACCCTAATCGGGGGAAAAAGAAATAGAGAAGGAAGAAGCGGAGGAACCCGATCGCCCCGATCGACGTGCCGGAGACCGGAGAACGAGACATCACCACATCGGAGGGCGAATCCGGATTCTCACCACCGCACAGAACGGAGATCGGGATCGCGTTGCCTCCTCCATCGGAAAAAGGTTAGGAATCGTTATTCTCTACTTTGTCGGTTTAATCGTGGGTTTTTCCGTGTTCTTTAGAGATCGGTTTAATCGGTATATTGATCACGGGTTTTTGATTGATTTCGATTGGTGATTTGTTCGTGTTTTGACCGAGTTTAACCGACGGTTTTTAATCGGCTTGATCGCAGGTTTGATCGGGTTACCGATCGATGTTTTCGTTAGGTCTCCGATCAGGTCTCCGATCAATGGTTTTATCGTTGGAGCAATCCGGAGTTTTGTTTGTGTTATTTTGGCATTCCGTTGGAGCATGGGGGGAGTTAACGAGAGGCCGCCGCCGCCGTTGTTAAACGGGAGGCCGCTGCCGTTATTACCATGTTCGCGGGGTCGTCGCCAGAGCCGCGCGGGGGGCGAAAACGGAGAAGAAAACGCGAAAAATAGAGAACGCGAAAAACGTGGGTTATTGTTCACCCGTACGGCCTCCCCAGCCTCGCGGTCCACCGGCGGAGCGTGCACCTGGCGCACGGCTCCGCGGCCTGGGGGCGTAGCCCCCGCGCACGGGCGCGTGCGCCAGCCCAGCCCGCAAGCGCGGTGCACGCCTGGGCGTGCACCCGGTGCTGCCGCCGCGGCCGGGAACAGGTGAACCCAGCGCGCGCTTCTCGCCGTGCGCGGCCCGGCCCAAGACGGTGCGGTCCACCGCACAGCGCGCGCCCGGTCTGTGATGACCGCCACCTTTCGTCGCAGACCCGGTCCACGACCGGCTCCGTGCACTAGCCCCCAACGGAAGAGCCCGGTAGCTCCGTTTTGGGCCCGTTTCGTTCCGTTTTTCAGTGTTTTTGACCACGACGATATTTTTAACAACGATGTAGTTCTTTGGGACAGTTTTTGGTTCGACGGTTTTTTTGTTGGACGACATGGTCCGCTTGGCACAGTGATTTTGGTTTTTCGTTAGTCTATTGTTACAGTGGTCGGGACCACTGTTTTGCCTATTTAAGGTAAAAGTGTTAAAATGTGTTTTTGATTATTTTATTAGGCCGCGTGAAGTTGGGATTTGCCTAGGAGGGACATGGGCGTGGTCGTTTATCTTCATTCAGGTGGATACTTTTGATTAATTTCGGTGCAGGGTCGTTCCCGAGTATTTCGTTTGATAAAGTAGATATTTTTGGTAAAAGTGACTAACCCCATTGCATGTAAATCCCATATTCTATTCTCATTGAGGCCGCTGCGATCGCATGATTGTTTACTAAACTGACTAACACGGCCGAGGTCGCAGCATTGCTGTAAATCCCATATTCTATTCTCATTGAGGCGGCTGCGGTCGCATGATTGTTTACTAAACTGACTAACGCGGCTGAGGTCGCAACATTACTGTAAATCCCATATTCTATTCTCATTGAGGCGGCTGCGGTCGCATGATTGTTTTACTAATCTGACTAACACGGCTGAGGTCGCAACATTGTTTTACACTCATATTGCTTACACGCACACCGGCGGTTTGGCCACCGCACAGGGTGTATTCTTTCGGAAAGATGGCACGTTGGCCCTTGTACCCCACGACTAGCGATGATGGGGACCCCTCAAGGAGAGGCGACTGCTACTTGGGCAGTGGAGGGGTTGGAGGCACCAAGAAAATAAGTACGGTATTCTGGGGTAGGGGCCCAGCTTGTTTCGGTATTTTGGGGTTGTTGCCCAGCTTGTTTTGTGACAGGGATTTAGCGATACAACGGCTCCCACATAGCATGTTCTTAGATGAGTTTTTCTTTGAGCATGATACTTGAAGCATATTAGCAGTAGCAAGTGTATGCATATTTATAGTAGAGTTTTCTTGAGTATGATGATTGTGGCATGTTAGCTGTAGTTTTCATTCAGCTTACCTATTATCTATCTATCTGCATACCTCTGTTTGCCTCCAGTAGACTTAGTGGGCATACCGTGGATATTGGTGACGGTATCCACTGAGATATATCTTCTGCAGTAGGTCTCACACCCGCTGAAGTGACAGGTTCCTGAGGTAGCTGTTCCGGCTTGGTTCTCGCGGAGACAGCAGATCGAGGTGAGGACGTGGCCGATTAGTTCCTTACCAGCATTGAGAGTCTGATGTAGATGTACCCAGTATATTTTTATGATTCCACTTTTGTACTGGACATTCTGAGAGATCTGTGAGGATTGTACTTGTATTTTTATAGTTGAGAGACTTGTATAGAGGATTTGATTTTATTCAGATGTTCAGTGTTTGATTCTGTAGCTATTAGTTTTAATTTTCAGCTCTGATACATGTTAGCTATAGATCTTTTGCGGGGTAGACGCTTCGTCTATGCGGCAATTTCCGTACAGACGGCGGATCTGTTGGCGAGCCCGGGTCGCAGTTCGACCCCGGGGCGTGACAGATTAGTGTGGTATCAGAGCATAGGAATATAGGTAGTTGAGGACTTAGTGACCCTAGGCTATTGGTTGGACAGTAGGATGAATGTCGTGAGAGACGTGACTTTAGCGAGAGTCCTGATTGAGGTTGTACCTCCCCCAGAGGGTTGGGGCGAGTGATCTTACATGTTATTCCTCAAAAGATGATTATGTTGGCTGCAGACAATATAATGCTTTAGTATGGGTTACATGTTCTAGACTTTCGCTTGATTGGGTCGAGAGAGAGTTCTTAGTCCTAATGTTTGTTCTGTTGCAGTGGTTTTCGATGCCTCCGAGACGCCGTGCAGCGGCGAGGGCGTGTTTGACCTTGGATGAGCAGCCCGAACAGCGGGAGGCTGAATGGACAGAGCAGAGTGAGGTCTGAGAGTTACGGGTCAGGTAGCCCAGATATGTGAGGCGATGCGGCGCCAGGAAGAGAACATGGATGTGTGATGTGCATACTTGAGCAGAGCATCTCCCGGGGTATCGCCAGTAGTACCTCCGGCCGCGACATAGACGACTTCGACCCAGATCGCACGGTGGTTAGTGCAGGAGCAGCGAGAGTTGCTGACCAGTTGTTGTACTTCATCCAGTTCCACCCCCTGCAGATTTCGGGACCGAGTTTGGAGCCTTGGGAGGATGAGAACTGGATAGCTGCTATGGAAAAGTTATTGGAAGATTTGTTCATCCAGGAGAAGAATCTGGTGCACTTGGTTGTGCACTTTTGGATAGGGATGTCGAGAGTTGGTGGCGTCGAGTTCGTCCCGTTGGACACCGGGAGCGCAGTGGATGACCTGGAGCGAGATTCTAGGATTGATGAGCAGTGTGCCCCATGTTGCCAAGGATGAGGCCCAGAAGGTTGATCATGTGTGAGAGGGGACTGAATCGAGATATTTATCATCTTGTGCACTCTCGGTGAGCGCCGATTTTAGATGCAGTGATTGTGCATACCGATAGATTGACCGAGGTCAGTGATCACGTCCAAGAGGGACGAGGAGCGAGGGACTAGCTCCTGAGAGAGACGTCCAGCATCGTCGGATTTTTGGGACAGTCTAGTGGATCGAGCTTGCCGTGATTCCAGTCACAGGATCATGAGTCTCAGAGGAGATAGAGGCTAGGAGGTTCTCGACAGCCGAGGCACTAGTATAGTGACAGGGTGAGTATGGTATTTGCGGTGGGCCGCATTCATCGCCATAGAGTGACCTCAGTAGGGGCGATGCCTTTTATGTGGATAGCCAGGACATTTTCAGGCAGAGTATCCCAGAGTAGTGCCCTTGGTTTTGCCGCTTGTGACGGCACCCCCACTACCCCTTCAGGATGAAGTGGTTTATCCAACTTACCGATAGGCTGATGGAGCCGTGACACCGAGGCAGATAGAGTGATGGCCGCCAGCATCTAGTGGATGAGTGTTACCAGTCCTACCCAGTGCAGTTGGACCTTGGATTTGATCCTCTGAGTTGTTAGGCCTACACTAGCTCGGAGATGTTGATATGAGGATGGATTGGGATTAGTTATCCCAATATTATGCTACCATGGATCATCAAGAGAGGACAATGAACCTCCGTGGACCTGGTCAGGAGGAGTGAGTTTATAGAGGTTGCTAGAGCACGACGAAGGTTGAGTCGTGGTCGTATCGCTTTACTGGCAACTGTGGAAGAGATGCCTGCGGCGGCACTAGGACTAAAATATATCTTAATTGTCATGTGATCCCGGGCGTGTTTCTACCTAGCTGATATTGAAGCCGCTGTCTAGTGAGATTGAGATCGAGATAGTGGTCGACATAGTTTTGGAACTACGCCGACTTCGATAGCACCTCTTGGAGTATCACCCGTGAGACAGAGAGCTGATAGCGCAATTGCGGGTTCTATTGGATCGAGGGGTCTATGTGACCCAGTACCACGTCGTGGGAATACGACAGCGAGAATCTGAGAGATTGATACTTGAGTAGGATGCCACGCCGTTGATTCACAGTATTGATGCCATGCCGTTGGTACGCGGCAGCGATGCCACGTTGTGAGTGCACAGCGGTGAGGGTTCTATGATGGTTTGAGCACAGACAGGTTTGGTTTGTTTTTCGGCAGATGCCTTTGTGAGAGTGGTAGCTTTATGGAGCCTAATAGCCGAGGGCTGTGCCCAGATAGTGTTCAGGAGCAGGTAGGGGTATGGTGAGTTACAGCGCGGTCAAGTAGATTGACTAATGCCCTGTCGCCTTTAGGATTTGAGGAATTGAGTGTTCCAGCTGTGCACGGGTTGGCAGCCGGACCCGTCGTGGATATTTAGATTTATTTCCGAAGTGGCTTAGAGCTTGGGGAGCACTTGAGGATAGTGCGGCAACTTCTAAGAGGGGAGAAGTTAGTTGTCTGGTTGAAAGAGCTTGCACTTGACTTCGGAAGGTTCTGTAGTTAGGCTTTGTGATTTCAGCTGCAAGAGTGACTGTGGACCCAATGAAGAGTGATGCCATTGGGAATTAGCCTAAGCTTACGATTGTAGCAGAGGAAAGAGGCTTTTAGAATAAGCAAGGCCAGTGTAGCTTCCAAGAGATTAAGCTGAGGAGGATACCAGCATTGATGTTGAGGGGTGTCAGTACTAGAGAGAGAATTGAGTTATTCTTAGACCCTTGGATCTGAAGTACTTGATTACTCAATAGGAGTTAGTTGAGGCAACGCCGGGGAGGAAATAGAATTATCGAGGATGTTTGGTTGATATATATTATAGTGTTATCCCGGCGAGGGCATTGTGGTCAGGTACACCTTGTCTAGGCCTCTTATTTTTTTGTTTCTTTCTTTCTTTTCCTCTCTCTGTATCCAGGGGAGAAGGGAGGAGGAGGAGTCCAATATAAATAGAGAAGAGAGGGTCAACCAGTCAACAGGTGGTTGGGGAAGTGAATTTACCAAACTTCCCAAGCTAAAATCACCAAAAAATCTGAATTAGAACAATGGGGTACCGGTACTCTCCATGTAGTACCGGTACCCAAAGGCCTATTCCGGAACTCCAAGCCAAACCCGCGCGCCCGCATGCTGCGCGTTCAGATTTCTTGCACTTGCCCGTGCCAAATGAGTTGATTGATGGTTCCATTCCAATCAACTTAACTTAAACTGGAGTAAGACAACTCCAATTTTGTGAAGTACACTAAATGTAGTCGAAGAGCTGCGCGCCCACGCCCACGCTGCGCGGCGCCCATGCGCGCCACTCTCCACCCATGGACAGCAAGATCAAGTCCACACTACCAACCTCTTCCAAAACCCATTCCAACTCCAAAGAAAAAAATCAAAACCAAGCTTTCTCTCTCTCTCACTAGAAAATTGCAATGTACCAACGTGAGGCTCGACGCGTGCTTGCTCCGCTTGGCTTCCGACCGAACGTCCACACTACAAACACACCTTCACCTGTCTCATTTCCATCTTTTAATTCCCCTCAATTCCTCTTCATCTTCTTCTTCTTATCCATCCTTTAAATCCCCTGTTTGAGCCCAATTCCTCTGTTTGAGGCAGAGAAGAAGAAGATGATGTGGCATTCACTAATTAAGGTGGCTAATTAAGGGACTTAGTGCTTGGTGCATGGTTCAAGGTGCAAAAAGAAAGCCAAAACACACTCCAACACCAACACCAACACCAACACCAACACCAACCTCTATTAATCCAACTCCCTCTCTTTCAACTTTCTTTTTTTTTTTTTTTTTTTTTTTTTTTCTAATTCCTTCTCTCAGGCTAATTAGCCAATTTAATTAATTAATTAATTAATACATTTTAAGCCAACTCCAACTCACTTTTCGCCCTCGGGGCCTCCGCATCAGTCCGGAACCTCCCGAACTCCGCTGTAATATGAAAATACACATGTCTAAAACTTTTCTTCCTCAAAAAGCTCAACTGTGGAGTTGGTGTGCTCAATCCAAAATCCGGTTCCATTAACCGCCAACTCCAACTCACTTTTTGCCTTCGGGGCCTCTGCACCAGTCCGAAACCTCCCGAACTTCACTGTAAACTGAAAATACACATGTTCCAAATCTTTTCCAATTTTTTTGCATACAACAGTGGAGTCGAGGCTCTGACAAACCAGTCATCTAACAGCACACAAAGCCCGAAAAATTCCGATTCAAGCTGGGGCTTCCGCGTCGATCCGAATCAACTCGAAATCATCTGTAAACACATAAGGAACACGCCCAAGGCGATAACTCCGCACCACGCCATCCTGTGAGGTCAGTGCGCTCTACAAAGTTCCAGTGCTCTACACTCTCCCCTCCTTAAAAAGGGTTTCGTCCTCGAAACCAATATAAAACCATAACTCAGGAGGGTGTCCCAATCAAATGGGGATAGGAGATCCTCAACAAATCCCCAAGCTCTCCGGTAAATGTTCTTACTCATCAGGATGGCTCCACTGAACCTTCATCAAAGGTATAACTCGACTGCACAATTCTTCTGCATCAAAAGCAAGAATTTGCGTCGGTCGATTCTGATAACTCAATCCTCGTCCAATTCTAAGGAAGTGAAGTCCAAAACATGACAAGGATCAAACACACATCTTTAAGCCAGATAATTACTCGCGGACCAAACTTCCCGCGTAAACCGAAATCTATATATATATCCCTGCGGCAGGTGGCTTCCACAAAACATGTTTTCAAATTCAAAACTCCAAGCCTCCACTAGGCCTAACTCGTACTCTGCTCCTTAGCAACTAAAATACTGAAGTTCCACAAATACGCTCACACATCCATCCTCAGGGGAAGAAGCTCAACATCTGGAACAATGCTCAACCCCTAACTCTCAATTTTTAAGATCCAAAGGTGGCATCCACTGCTCAATCACCTCATTCCAAGGTTGCACTGCTTATACCTTATACCCTTCATCCTGGCGGGACTAAGATGCATAAGGACATCAAGGCACACTTTTGGTGGAATGGCATGAATAGGGACATTGGGAGGTTTGTGGCTAAGTGTTTAACTTGCTAGCAGGCGAAGGCTGAGCATCGAGTACCAGCTGGCAAGTTTCAGAGTCTCCCAATTTTCGAGTGGAAATAGGACCACATTACGATGGATTTCGTGGTCGGGTTGCCGAGGGCATTGGGAAGAGCAGATGCTATCTGGGTAGTTGTGGACCGACTTACCAAGTTAGCGCACTTTTTGCCTATGCAGACTACTTAGCCACTCGAGCGACTAGCCCAGTTATATCTAGATTAGATAGTGAGGTTACATGGAGTGCCAGCCTCCATAGTATCAGATACAGACCCGAGGTTTGTTTCGCATTTCTGGAGGAGCTTGCAGACAGCCGTGGGGACTCAGCTCAGGTTCAGTACAGCTTTCACCCACAGACTGATGAATAGTCAGAGCGGATGATGTAGATTCTCGAGGATATGCTGAGAGCTTACATCTTGTATTTTGACGGAGGATGGATTCGACTCGTCGCACGTCATCGACTTCTCATTCGAGATCAGCGAGGACTTGAGGTATGGGAGCGCCCACTGCGGATTCTGGATCGTGGGATTAGACAATTGCGCAATCGGGCCACCCCTATGTGAAGATCCTTTGAAGCAACCATGGCGAACATGAGACTACTTGGGAGCTGGAGTCGGAGATGATGGACACCCAGCTCTACTTGATCGAGGCGCAGACTGGAGTTGTGACTATCGTTTCGAGGACGAAACTCTTTTTAGTGGGGGAGGATGTGATGATCTGGATATTTTTAGAGATTTTTGCAGCATTAATAGTGACTATAGGAAGCTTACACAATGTAATGGAGCTTGTAGTGTTGAAATCGGAACCCAGAAATGGACCCGGTGCGAAAATTAGATCAAGTAGACTTTTCCGGGGGCTTCCGGCAAAATTTTGGATGAGAATTTGGCAAAACGGACAGCGGATTTGGACTCAGCGCGCGAAAACGATCGAAATGGACTATTTACTTGAATTTTTCGCCAAAAGTTACTGTTCATGCCGGAACAGTAACTCCGGCAAGGCGGCGGCGAGCGGCGAGCGGCGGAGCACGGCGGAGCGCAGCGGTGCAGCGGCGGAGCAGGGCAGCGGGCAGGCGCGGGCAGGCGCGCAGGCGGGATGGTCCACGGGCAAGGCGTGCACCGGGAGCACGGAAGGTTGAGCGTTCCACGTGGCATCTCCTGATTGGTTGTACGGTGTCAAAGGAGGCGGCGGCGGCTGTGACACGTGGCATGCTGTGATTGGTCGACAGATTCCGGAAGACCCGGGGCGGCTGTGACACATGGCATGCTGTGATTGGTCGACAGATTCCGGAAGATTCGGCGTGTAGACCGGAAGCGTGGACCACGTGAACCGCGTGTGGACAAATGGCATGTCCCCATTGGCTGGCTCAAGCCGCCCACGTGCACGAGGCACGTGGAACACGAGGGCGGCGGGGACACGTGGCGCTTTCCGGGAGGGCCTTGCACGGCTGTTTTGTGTTTTTGGACGCACGGCGCGATCTGATTGGCTGGTTTCGCTGTTTCCTGTTCGGCCTGGGATTTGGTGTGGATCCCGATTGGGATTTTGGCCTATTATATAAGCCACTTCTCTCTCTCTCTTTGCCATTTTCAAATTCTAGAGAGAGAAAGTGAGCTTGTGGCCTATATTAAAGTTGTTTCTCTCTCTGTCCTCCATCTCCCCTAGAAGTTTCAGAATTTTTGGAGTTGCCGACAGCGAGTTATCTGCGACACGGCGCGTTGCGACGATTTTCGGTTTCGGCCTATTTTCTGTCGCAGTTCAGTCGGAAAATCCCTGTGTGCTAACCAGGAGGAATTTTTGAGCGATTTCTACGATAGCGCATTCCTAAGAGGTAAGGCTTCATTTCCATTTTGATCACTTCGCCTCGTTTCGCACTTTTGGCACGGTTCCCGAGGCACCTTTGACCCCCCTTTTCTGTGATGGATTTTCTGGACAGCTCGGGCTTGTTGATTTTCTATCTTGGGCTATGAGCATCGGATCAAGGCGTATAAATAGTCGTTTTCGGCCTACTCTTCGCGAGGAACACAACTGTGAATTTTTCGGGATTTTTGGAGCTCGGCACAGAGGTGAAACGCATCATTTTCCGTGCTGTTTGAAAAACAACAAGTGTGGATTTTTAATTGTTAGTATTTACATAGTATGAGTTGTTTTAGTGCAGTGAGACGCAGTTGGCTGTGGTTAGTAGATTTTGAGGACTGTGGACAGCGTGGAGCTTCTTTGGGTGTAGAGCACGCTGTTCGAGGTGGGTAGTTGTTGCTTACCTCTTACTACGATTTACTCACTAAGTTTATTTAGAGGATTCTTCATTTGGACTTATTGATTGATCTCCCCTTGACATCCATGCTTAATTCAAAATAAATGTGAGACCAATCTTGTGGATATATCATGTTGGAAATATTATTGGGGAAATATTAACTGTGAGAACATGATTATGAGAAGATTATAGTGATGATAAATAACACGCCATGTTAGTACCTAGACTTTTATGAAAGTTGATTAAATGGAACAGGATGACATATTTATATGCGGGTACTACTTTGATGATTTATTATGGATCAGGGATTATAGACATGTGTAGTCGGTTAGTGATTTTGGCATAATGGTTATATCTATACGGATCTATCATTTGATACACATGTCGAACTGTTGTTTGATACTCTCTCTCTTTTATCCTTCATGATGACATTTGCATGTCACTATTTATTGCTACACTATCATATTGGGACTTGACTTAGGAGAAATCATGATTGTTTTCTTTCTTCTTCTCATTTAGACTTTGATTCATGTTGCTCGGGTTCGAGCAGGGGTTTGGGGATAGTGTAGTCGGGACTTTGGAGTCCGGGACAAGTTGTACTTGATTATGGATTGTGGGGCATTGTGGTAATCACGGACATCAGGCGGTTGGCCAGTTGTTGATTACTTTATCAGGCTTTGGACTTATGGGGTATTGCGGTAACCGCGGACATTAGGCGGTTGACCGGATGTTTATCTTTGCATTAGATTGGGGATCGAACTTTTTGCTAGTGGATGGAGTTTCTCACTTATTGAGTACTATTGCATCAGATTGGGTATCAGATTCCTTTAGTGGATGATTTTTTCCACTTTGATCAAAGTCGTGATCCAGTCCTGCTGTTTTATGGCACTTATGATACTTATTACTGAGATACTCTACTCGTGTGGGTCGCTACCCTCGAGTGCCACTCTAGAGTGTGCGACAGGCAGGCTTTGAGTCCTTAAGACTCCTTCTTTTCATCGGTGATATGCGTTGGCCAGCATACCCGATACGGCAAGGCACAACAGGCAGTACCAGTTCTTACTGGTGGCTAGATTGGGTTTATTCAGGCAGGCATGTTAGATACTGATGCATACATACAGTCATTCCTTTTGGCATTGTACTTTGAGGCATACTAGTGGTAGTTTTTCTATTTCAGCAGCTTATTTACCTTACCACATTACCTTTTTCCTTGCCTTTGGTAGACTTAGTGGGTACGTCGGAGTTTGAGGCTTTACCCACAGGGGGAGGCTACTGGTTTACTAGTGGTTCTCACCCCTATTGTTGTTCCCTCTTCTTCTTCCCTTTATTTTTGTAGTGTTCTGGATTTTCCCGTGCAGCTTTTCCGTTGAATCCACTGTGTAAACACCTAGTGTTGGTGTGTCTGGCCCATGGTACATCAAAAGGGTGCCACAGATGGACCCTGTGTGATATTTTCAGCTGATTTGGCCTTCGGCTGTGTTTGCCGAATTTTAGAAAAGGAATTGGGCCAAATAGAGGTTGAATTTGGATTCAGCGCGGAAAAACGCTTGAAAACGGCTGTTTGCTTGTCAAATTTGGAGTCCGGATGACCAAAAACGGACTTCCGAAAGTTTCCGGGGGATTCTGGTGCATGGGGGGTGAACCGTGGACCAGCTAGAGCCACGTGGCGGTCCATTATTGGCCGCTCACGTCGCTCGGTCCACGGGGAGGCACGGTGGGTGCATGGACCGCGCGGCGGGCCACGTGGCGTGCGCGGAGAGGCTGGCTCACGCGGCGCGGCTCAGCGAGTGCGCGAGGATCCGGTGGACCGGGCGTAGGACACGTGTTGGCTGATCATTGGCTGGCTCACCTGGGCGCGGTCCACGAGGGCGTAGGGCGGTGCCTCGGGGCGCGTGCCAGCGCAGCGCCACTGTAGAGTACCGGGTCTTCGGATGGCGCGCCGACCGCACATGATGTCGTGGAGCAGAGAGTTTGCCTCGGGCATGTTGCGTTTGTGTTTACTGTTGATGTCGGGTTGATTCGGATCAACGGAGAAGTCCCAGCTCGATTCGGGGTTTTTCCGGCATATTGCGCCGATTGAGGACTGGATTTGGGAATTTTCGACTTCACAGTGGAGTACAGAAAATTCGGGAACACTTGGAACAGGTATATATTCAGATTACAGTGGAGTCCGGGAGGTTCCGGGCTGACACGGGGGATCCGGAGGCAAAGAGTGAGTCGGAACTGACAGTTTCGGAGCCGATTTTTGAATTGAGCACCCCGACTCAACGGATGAGCTTTTTGAAGAGAAAAAGCTGTGAGCGCGTGTACTTTCGATTTACAGCGGAGTTCGGGAGGTTCCGGACAGCGGCGGAGAGCCCGAAGGCAAAAAGTGAGTTGGAGTTGGGCTTTTTGGATTATTTTATTAATTTAATTAATTAGTTTTGCTATTTAGTGGGGCTTTTTGCTTGGTGTCAGGGGAGTGGGTTGGGGGAGTGGACTAGAGGTAAGTGGTATTTTTACCTTTTTAATTTAACCCCCTTGCTTGGCTAATTAAGCTTTAATTAATTTTAAAGCTTAATTAAGCTTTAGCGTGAAGCTTTTTAAGTGGATGTCCTTATCCACTTGCCTCGTCGCCCCCAAGCCACCCCTCTCCTCTGTAGCAGAGAAAGAAAGAAAGAAGATAAGAGAGGAAAAGGAAGAAGAAGAAGGAAAGAAGGGGAAGAAGAGGGTTTTTGAGGAGATCTTGGTTGAGGACTCCCCATTGTTGGCCGTGAGGAGCTTGGGCGCGTCGTTGAGGTAGGTGATTTTTGAGTTTTTGGGTTTTAATGGTGATTTTGGTTTTACTGGAGAGTACTTTTGAGCTTTGGAAATTTTTGAGCTTAATCTAATTTTTGGTGAATTAAAATAATTTATTTTAATTTTTAATAAATTATTTTATTTTATTTTTATTTTTATTTTTTTCCCGCCGTCGGGGGCCGCGCGCGCGCGCAACAGCGCACGCGCGGCCGGCGCAGCTGCTGCGCGGGCGCGCAAGAGCGCCGCGCCGCAGCCGCCAGGGTGTTGCTGTTGGCAGCACCCTGCGGCGGGCACTGCTTGGGCGCAGCGCCGCGCGCAGCACGGAGCTGCGCGCGGCACTGCATTGCCGCGCGCAGGCGCGCGCGGCAGGCACGCGCGCGCAGCGCTGCTGCGCGCGACACTGCTTGGCCGCGCGCAGCGCTGGGCCGCGCGCACCCCCGCGGGCCGCGCGGGCCCGCACGGGCGCGCGCCGCTGCGCGCAGCCGTGCGGACTGTGCGCAGTGGTGCGCGCAGCGCAACGGGCGCGCGCCGCGCCGCTGGGCGCCGCGGGCAGCGCCGCAGGGGCGCTGCGCGGAGCGTTCCGGTGCTGCGCAGCAAGCCCCTGCGCTGCGCGACCGGACATTGCGCCGCGCGGCCGGCCTCCTGGGCCGCGCGGCTACGTTCCTCGCCGTTCGGCGTGCCCCGCGGCAGCAGCGGCGACTAGGTTTGTGTGCCGGCGCCGTTTTTTCGCCGTCGGAGGCCGTTTTTTGCCGTCGGAAGCTGTTTTTCGCCGACGGAAGCCGTTTTTCTGCCGACGGAGGCTGTTTTTCGCCGTCGGGGGCCGTTTTTCGCCGACGGAAGCTGTTTTTCGCCGTCGGCCGCTGTTTTTCGCCGTCGGGTGCAGTTTTTTTCGCCGACGGAGGCTGTTTTTCGCTGCCGCGTGCTGTTTTTCGCCGTCGGGCGCTGTTTTTCGCCGTCGGCCGCTGTTTTTCACCGTCGGCTGCTGTTTTTCGTCGACGGAGGCTGGTTTTCGCCGACGGAGGCTGGTTTTCGCCGACGGAGTCTGTTTTTCGCGACGCGTGCTGTTTTTCGCCGACGGAGGCTGTTTTTCGCCGCCGGATGCTTGGTTTTCGACCGTTTTGACTGATTTTGCGATTTCTTCTTTTCTGGCAGTTTATAGTGTTGTTTTAGCTTCTGTCGTGGGCGGTTGGGTGTTTCTTCGCCGCGTGGGACCGCGGACTTGCCTTGGGTCTTTCGTTGGGGGCGCAATCTTGTGACTCCGTTTTGCGTGCGGATTCCCGCACCGTGCTTCGTTTTGCGTGCGGACTACGTGGAGGCAAGGTAATCTCGCTGAGCCCAATTGCAAGTGTCGACAAGTAATTGGTGGCGAGCAGAGGTGGGTTGGTTTTTTCTCTCCATGTCTGCAGACTTCTTTCTAATTCTATTATGATAGGATTTGCATGCTAGTAAGTGTTTCCTTGGAACTTGACTAGCACCCCCGTCATATGTGCATGTGTTTAACCAGACCAATAGAGAATCTTAATCTGGGCTAGGTTCTTTTATGCTTTAGACATCCCACACATTGCATATCCTTCTGGACTTAGAGTTCCTCGCCCGGGTAGCAGGCCGAGTGGTCAGGGTGTTGTTGGACAGGTGTTGCACTCGGGCCTGGGGGCCGAGTGGGGTCTGGCGGCTGTGTTAGGCCAGTGTTAGTGTTTTGGGAACCGTTTCAGATAAACGGTGATCCCGGAGTTTTAGTTTTCGCTGTTCTTCTCGTCACCACCATGTTGTGCTCGTGGTGCACGTGTGTTAGCAGGACCTTGAACCCAGAACCTTTTTGGACGAACACATGATTTTAGTCAGCCAATGTTTTCTTCCAAGCCTCGCAGGGTCGCCTAGTCTGTTCTTGTTTGATAGGACGAGGGCATTAGCTCTTCGAGGTTTGGACATAAAACTTGTTTTCAAATGGTTTTCCTATAAACACTAAAAATCATTAAAAAGATGGATTTCTCTCAGATCAATGGTTTCTGTAATAAACGTCACTGTTTCTTATAAACTTATCCACCCGAGATGATTCGAGTGATCTGGGTTCTAAGGGCTGATTTCTTTCTTGGGCCGAAAACAACGGGAGGCTACGCCTATAGCCGGTTCTCGTTTGATTGGGGCCGTAGGTATTAGTCTCCCGGGGGTTTTCGAACCCTTCGCGGATCTGGCTGTGGAGCATCTCCAGCCTGTGGGTTTGTGTGTTGAGATAGTTTCCCACTTTAACCGAGAGGGACCGAATCCCTGAACGGTAAAGGATCGAGAACTTCGATAGGCTGAGCCTAGAGTCTGTTCTTGTTTGATTGGGGTTCTAGGCACCGGTCTATCGGGATTTTCGGATCTTTATCGCGTCAGTCGGTTCTTCTCGCCTATGAGTGGGGTGTTGTTGTGGGAGCCGTTTGGAGTGACGGCGGTCCCAGCTGTGTAGTTAGCGCTGTGAGCTTGAGTCGTAGAGGGTTCTCCGACATAGCTGTGAGAGTGGTTGAGCTATTCATATTTGAGTCGAGGTTTGTTTCCGACTGGGTTGTGCTTTTGAGCTCGTGTTACCGATCTGTTTGATCGTGGATTATAGCCTGCTGAGCCTGGCATATCATGCCAGTTATGAGATACTTGTGATACTTGAGTTCGGTGGGGTCGCTCCCCTCGAGCTACGCCCCGGGTGCGATGATGATACCGAGCCTGACGAGGCTGCGATGATGCGACTAGTTGATACACTAGAGTTCGCTTGAGATTGAGATAGTCCGTGTGGGACACCCTACGTAAGACCAAGTCCTGTTTGGGCGTAGTGGCACTAGATGAGCGCAGTGTCACGTGTCGATTGAGTTGGTTCGACCATGACATCCTTGGGGGCCACTTTTGGAGGACATTTGGTAGGCATTTGGGTTGACAGAGTTACGGGAGTGCGAAGTTGGGACAATCCGTCAGGGTTGAGCCGCGGGCGAACCAACGGGGGCAATTCCCTAGCAATGGCCCATGCCATGACCATGGAAATGGTGCCGCATGCGGGGTTTCAAAACGTACCCCTCGGTGAACACCTTTGTACCCCCGGGGTGCCATAGGGGTGGATGCCTCGTGGGTTACATAGAGGAGGGGTTGGACACTTACGAAGTGGCCCCGACTCCCCCGTTGGCCTACAGGACATAGGCCATCCCTTGGCGAGCGGAGTCGCCAAGCCTAAGTTCGTGTGAGCGGTATTCCATGGTCGAAGAGCACACGGGCTTAGGGTAATGCCTAAGACAAGAGGTCGACGGCATTACGGAGCGGGGTTAGCCCAGAGACTTTGCCTCTAGGTTCGCTTGCACTACCTTATGCCGTTTCCGATCTCTGTAGTGGAGCGAACGAGCGGATGAGGGACAGTCTTGCGAAAGGTTGGTCCGCCTCAATGGACAAGACTTGCGAATGCATGTGGGTGCCTAGCGGGGATTCGTGAGGCGCGAGGCCTACGAAGTTCGCGAGGCGAAGGAACGGTCGGTCCGCCGTAATGGACAAGGCTCGCAAAGGCAGCGGTGCCGAGCGGGGATTCGTGCGGCGCGGCCCACGAAGTAAGAGGAGACAATCGATGCTGGTTTTCGTGAAGTGAGCCATGGAGAGGACCGAGGGTGTTGGGGGCCAGGCATGGCCGGCCAATGGAGGTGCCGAATGGCTAGCGAAGCGGAGCGAGGCTGATTCGATTGTGGGCGACATCCATCAAGCAAACCTTGGATACTGGGCCGAGTGTGTTGGCGACCGAGCATGGTCGTGCAATGGAGGTGCCAGGGGGTTGGCGATTCGGGAGGAATGTCGCTAGGATGGCAAACCCTTGCGAAGGGTATACACACGCGGGAACAAGTAGTGTGGGTATTCGGGAAGCGGACCTTGGACCGAATCGGGAGCGATGACGGAACTAGGTAGCCGGCGGAACGGGACATGCCCGACTCGATTATGGATCCCGTCGTGGGAATTGCGGGGCGCGCCGCGCCTTGGCAAGGCAATGGGCTAGCGGACGGGCGAGACGCGCGGGACGGGTCGCTCGGTTAAGCAGACGAGCGAAACGCGCAATGGCAGCTCGCTCGGGCCCATGCAAATGGACTAAGTTGTGAGAACTTGTATTGTCCTGGATGTTTGCTTTGGAGGCAAAGGGACATTCGGTTAAGCAGCACTCTCGAGGAGAGTTTGTCCGGCTAGGTGAAATATACTCGGCTTGAAGGCCAACCTCGGTGGCGGGGTTGTTTGTTCAGAACTCGCGGAGTTCGACGTAAGGCGCGGCGCCGGGCAGTCAGGCTCGTGGAGGAGCATGCTTGGTTAATGCTTGAGTTGTGATCCCGCTGTTTAAGTTCGAGGGCGTGTCCGTGGCAAGGGACTCGGGAAGGCTGAACACTTGAGCGCCGCACGGGGTAATTTTAAGGCGAAAAAGCTGGCCCCGTGACAGCAGGCTTTACTTTGACTGGACCCTATGAGGCAGTCATAGAGATTGGGTGACATTGAGAGAGTGATGGCGGAGTACTTGTGACTTATGGTCAGTGGTGAGTGGCTGCATACCATCATCTGTATACTTTTTCCTATTGAGCATAGTAGATAGAGGCATGATAGCTGTAGATACTTTTCCAGCTTATTTTTCATTATCACAGTTTTTCTGTTATCTTATGCCTCTAGTAGACTTAGTGGGCAGACCGTGGTTCTTGGAGACGGTACCCACTGAGAACTACTGTAGGATGTAGTTCTCACACCCTCTGTCGGTGACAGGTTGCTGAGGCTTCTTCTTCCTTTCCTGCCGAGCTGGCTTGACGAACCGAGGACAGGGAGTCACGAGATAGTTCCCTACCAGCATTGTTTCTTTAGGGTGAGGTAGATGTACCATCCCGGATTATGGGAGCTGATCATGTATTGTTATATTTCTAGTTTAGCTATCTCCCTTTTAGATTTGTAGATGTTGTATAGGTGGATTTCTTTTGTATCACCTTGTATTTGGGAGATAGAGCTTGTATTACTTTTCAGCTTTTTAGTTGTGAGTTTTTATATTACAGCTTTCTTATCCGCTCTGATATCTGTGTAGCTGTAGTTCTGTCTTTTACAGGCTAGACGCTTCGTCTGTACGGCAGTTTCCGTACAGATGGCGGATCTGTTAGCGAGCCCGGGTCGTAGTTTCGACCCCGGGGCGTGACAGATTAGAGTGGTATCAGAGCCTAGGATGTTGGTCATTGAGGACTTAGAAACCCTAGGCTTGTGGTTGGACATTAGGATGACTACGTGAGAGTCGTGACATTTAACGAGAGTCCTGATTGAGTTTTCACCTCTCCCAAGGGATGGGACAAGTGATTTTGCTTGTTATTCTCTCAAAGGTGATTATGTTGGCTGCAGACAATATAATATTTTAGGAAGGATAACAAGACTTAGACTTTCGCTGGATTGGGTCGTATGGTTGTTATGTCCTGACGTTCGCTTTTGTTTCAGTTACCTGCGATGCCGCCGAGACGTCGTGCAGCGACGAGAGGGCGTTTGACGTTGGCTGAGGAGCCCGAGCGGCGGGAGGCCGAGCAGACCAGGCAGAGTGGGGTCCAGGAGCTGCGGGCATAGGTGGCCCAGATGTCAGAGGCGTTGCGGCGCCAAGAGGAGGCGGCCAAGCGCCAGGAGGAAAACATGGAGCGTATGATGAGATTGCTTGAGCAGAGGACATCTTCAGCACCACCTCCAGTAGCGACTTCGTCGACCTCGTCTCAGATCGCCCCATTGTCAGAGACGGAACAGAGGGAGCAAATGGATCGACTATCCTTTATTAGCCAGTTTAATCTCCCGCGGTTCTCAGGTCAGAGTTCAGAGCCGTGGGAGGTTGAGAACTGGATCGCGGCCATGGAGAAATTGTTTGAGAACCTCTTCATCAAGGAAGAACATCAGGTACATTTGGGGGCGCACTTTTTGGAGAAGGACGCCGAGACTTGGTGGCGTTGAGTCCGTCCAGTTGGACCGCTAAGAGTTCATTTGATGACTTGGCCAGAGTTTCGGGCTTTGCTACGCGGGGCCTATTTTCCCGATAGTGCAAAGCAGAAACTAGAAGGGGATCTTCGACGTTTGCAGCAGGGTGATCGACCACTTCAGGAGTACATTCGGGAGTTCCAGAAGTTGTTGAACAGTGTGCCACATGTCGCCCCAGATGAGGCTCAGAGGGTGGATTTGTTTGAGAAATGACTGCACCAGGATATTTATCATCTTGTTCTCTCGCACCGGTCACCGACTTTGGATGCGGCCATTGAGCGTGCTCGGTGGGTATCCCGAGGCACAGCGGTTATGTCAAAGAGGGACGCAGCGCCAGGGTCTAGCTCCGGGGTGAGGCATCCAGTACCGCCTGATTTTGGACAGTCGAGTAGATCGAGACCCCCGGGGCCGCCACCATCCCAGTCTGAGGGTCGTGGATTTCAGAGGAGACGGAGATCAGGAGGTCCCCCACAGTCGAAGCACCAGCAGCGGTATCAGGATTAGTGTATCATTTGCGGTGGGCCGCATGCAGTGCAGCAGTGTGATCATAGACAGGGGCGATGCTTTTGGTGTGGACAGTCGGGACATTTTCTGGCAGCATGCCCTCGAGCAGTACTTACGGTAATGCCGCTTGCGACGGCACCCCCGCTACCTTTTCCAGAGGAATGAGCTCCTCCGACTTACCGCCAGCCAGATAAGGCCACGACGTCGAGGCAGCCAGGGCGACGACCACCCACATCGAGAGGATGAGTTGGGTTGCCCGATTGGAGGGCGCCAGGATTGCGGATCACATGGTACCTGGTATGATTTTTTTTTTTTTTTTTTTTTCCTTTCCTAGTTGTTGAGATCAGAGTTTTGCACCCTGCATGGTTCGAGTTAGTAGATTGTAGTTTTTGGGTTGCAGCCACAGCAGGGACAGCTTCAACACCTCTCTCTTTGTTTTCTCGTCTTCACGCCGAAACTGGCGAACGGGACGAAAATTTTAAAAGGGCTACTCCAGAAATGGAGACGATGCTGGAACCTGTTCTTGTTTGATTGGGGTGATGGCATCGGTCTTTTGGAATTTTCGGACTTTTCGTGATTCTGGCTGCTTTCCAAATAGAGAGTTGGGTTGATGATGTTCCTGATGTAGGGCTTCTTTGTGGTAGGAGGTATGTTTTGGTTTCGGGGACGAAACCTTTTGAAGGAGGGGAGAGTGTAGAGTACCGGGTCTTCGGATGGCGCGCCGACCGCACATGATGTCGTGGAGCAGAGAGTTTGCCTCGGGCATGTTGCATTTGTGTTTACTGTTGATGTCGGGTTGATTCGGATCAACGCAGAAGTCCCAGCTCGATTCGGGGTTTTTCCGGCATATTGCGCCGATTGAGGACTGGATTTGGGAATTTTCGACTTCACAGTGGAGTACAGAAAATTCGGGAACACTTGGTACAGGTATATATTCAGATTACAGCGGAGTCCGGGAGGTTCCGGACTGACACGGGGGATCCGGAGGCAAAGAGTGAGTCGGAACTGACAGTTTCGGAGCCGGTTTTTGAATTGAGCACCCCGACTCAACGGATGAGCTTTTTGAAGAGAAAAAGCTGTGAGCGCGTGTACTTTCGATTTACAGCGGAGTTCGGGAGGTTCCGGACAGCGGCGGAGAGCCCGAAGGCAAAAAGTGAGTTGGAATTTGGCTTTTTGGATTATTTTATTAATTTAATTAATTAGTTTTGCTATTTAGTGGGGCTTCTTGCTTGGTGTCAGAGGAGTGGGTTGGGGGAGTGGACTAGAGGTAAGTGGTATTTTTACCTTTTTAATTTAACCCCCTTGCTTGTCTAATTAAGCTTTAATTAATTTTAAAGCTTAATTAAGCTTTAGCCTGAAGCTTTTTAAGTGGATGTCCTTATCCACACTCCTCGTCACCCCCAAGCCACCCCTCTCCTCTGTAGCAGAGAAAGAAAGAAAGAAGATAAGAGAGGAAAAGGAAGAAGAAGAAGGAAAGAAGAGGAAGAAGAGGGTTTTTGAGGAGATCTTAGTTGAGGACTCCCCATTGTTGGCCGTGAGGAGCTTGGGCGCGTCGTTGAGGTAGGAGATTTTTGAGTTTTTGGGTTTTAATGGTGATTTTGGTTTTATTGGAGAGTATTTTTGAGCTTTGGAAATTTTTTGAGCTTAATCTAATTTTTGGTGAATTAAAATAATTTATTTTAATTTTTTTTTTTTATTTTTTTCCCGCCGTCGGGGGCCGCGCGCGTGCGCAACAGCGCATGCGCGGCCGGCGCGGCTGCTGCGCGGGCGCGCAAGAGCGCCGCGCCGCAGACGCCAGGGTGCTGCTGTCGGCAGCACCCTGCGGCGGGCACTGCTTGGGCGCAGCGCCGCGCGCAGCAGGGAGCTGCGCGCGGCACTGCATTGCCGCGCGCAGGCGCGCGCGGCAGGCACGCGCGCGGCACTGCTTGGCCGCGCGCAGGCGCGCGCGGCAGACCGTGCGCAGCGCTGGGCCGCGCGCACCATAGCGTGCGCGCGGCGGCCCCGCGGGCCCCGCGGGCCGCGCGGCGGCCCCGCGGGCCGCGCGGGCCCGCACGGGCACGCGCCGTTGCTCGCAGCGGTGCGGACTCCGCGCAGCGGTGCGCGCAGTGCCGCAGGGGCGCTGCGCGGAGCGCTCCGGCGCCTCGCAGCAAGCCCCTGCGCTGCGCGACCGGACATTGCGCCACGCGGCCGGCCTCCTGGGCTGCGCGGCTGCGTTCCTCGCCGTTCGGCGTGCCCCGCCGCAGCGGCGGCGCCTAGGTTTGCGTGCCGGCGCCGTTTTTTCGCCGTCGGAGGCCGTTTTTCGCCGTCGGAAGCTGTTTTTCGCCGACGGAGGCCGTTATTCTGCCGACGGAGGCTGTTTTTCGCCGTCGGGGGCCGTTTTTCGCCGACGGAAGCTGTTTTTCGCCGTCGGCTGCTGTTTTTCGCCGTCGGGTGCAGTTTTTCGCCGACGGAGGCTGTTTTTCGCCGCCGCATGCTGTTTTTCGCCGTCCGGCGCTGTTTTTCGCCGTCGGCCGCTGTTTTTCGTCGACGGAGGCTGGTTTTCGCCGACGGAGGCTGGTTTTCGCCGACGGAGTCTGTTTTTCGCGACGCGTGCTGTTTTTTGCCGACGGAGGCTGTTTTTCGCCGCCGGATGCTTCGTTTTCGACCGTTTTGACTGATTTTGCAATTTCTTCTTTTTGGCAGTTTATATTGCTGTTTTAGCTTCTGTCGTGGGCGGTTGGGTGTTTCTTCGCCGCGTGGGACCGCGGACTTGCCTTGGGTCTTCCGTTGGGGGCGCAATCTTGTGACTCCGTTTTGCGTGCAGATTCCGGCACCGTGCTTCGTTTTGCGTGCGGACCACGTGGAGGCAAGGTAATCTCGCTGAGCCCAATTGCAAGTGTCGACAAGTAATTGGTGGCGAGCAGAGGTGGGTTGGTTTTTTCTCTCCAAGTCTGCGGACTTCTTTCTAATTCTATTATGATAGGATTTGCATGCTAGTAAGTGTTTCCTTGGAACTTGACTAGCACCCCCGTCATATGTGCATGTGTTTAACCAGACCAATAGAGAACCTTAATCTGGGCTAGGTTCTTTTATGCTTTAGACATCCCACACATTGCATATCCTTCTGGACTTAGAGTTCCTCGCCCGGGTAGCAGGCCGAGTGGTCAGGGTGTTGTCGGACAGGTGTTGCACTTGGGCCTGGGGGCTGAGTGGGGTCTGGCGGTTGTGTTAGGCCAGTGTTAGTGTTTTGGGAACCGTTTCAGATAAACGGTGATCCCGGAGTTTTAGTTTTCGCTGTTCTTCTCGTCACCACCATGTTGTGCTCGTGGTGCACGTGTGTTAGCAGGACCTTGAACCCAGAACCTTTTTGGACGAACACATGATTTTAGTCAGCCAATGTTTTCTTCCAAGCCTCGCAGGGTCGCCTAGTCTGTTCTTGTTTGATAGGACGAGGGCATTAGCTCTTCGAGGTTTGGACATAAAACGTATTTTCAAATGGTTTTCCTATAAAGACTAAAAATCATTAAAAAGATAGATTTCTCTCAGATCAATGGTTTCTGTAATAAACGTCACTGTTTCTTATAAACTTATCCACCCGAGATGATTCGAGTGATCTGGGTTCTAAGGGCTGATTTTTTTCTTGGGCCGAAAACAACGGGAGGCTACGCCTATAGCCGGTTCTCGTTTGATTGGGGCCGTAGGCATTAGTCTCCCGGGGGTTTTTGGACCCTTCGCGGATCTGGCTGTGGAGCATCTCCAGCCTGTGGGTTTGTGTGTTGAGATAGTTTCCCACTTTAACCGAGAGGGACTGAATCCCTGAACGGTAAAGGATCGAGAACTTCGATAGGCTGAGCCTAGAGTCTGTTCTTGTTTGATTGGGGTTCTAGGCACCGGTCTATCGGGATTTTCGGATCTTTACTGCGTCAGTCAGTTCTTCTCGCCTATGAGTGGGGTGTTGTTGTGGGAGCCGTTTGGAGTGACGGCGGTCCCAGCTGTGTAGTTAGCGCTGTGAGATTGAGTCGTAGAGGGTTTTCCGACATAGCTGTGAGAGTGGTTGATCTATTCATATTTGAGTCGAGGTTTATTTCCGACTGGGTTGTGCTTTTGAGCTCGTGTTACCGATCTGTTTGATCGTGGATTATAGCCTGCTGAGCCTGGCATATCATGCCAGTTATGAGATACTTGTGATACTTGAGTTCGGTAGGGTCGCTGCCCTCGAGCTACGCCCCGGGTGCGATGATGATACCGAGCCTGACGAGGCTGCGATGATGCGACTAGTTGATACACTAGAGTTCGCTTGAGATTGAGATAGTCCGTGAGGGACACCCTACGTAAGACCAAGTCCTGTTTGGGCGTAGTGGCAGTAGATGAGCGCTGGCTTTACTTTGACTGGACCCTATGAGGCAGTCATAGAGATTGGGTGACATTGAGAGAGTGATGGCGGAGTACTTGTGACTTATGGTCAGTGGTGAGTGGCTGCATACCATCATCTATATTCTTTTTCCTATTGAGCATAGTAGATAGAGGCATGATAGAGACACACCGGAGTGTATCCCAGTGGGCACGACGAGCCGAGAAATAGCAGATCGTACCTACTGGTATACAATACTAGAGGATAGTAATAATCAGGGGTTAGAATAATAGATATGTATTCATGAAGATCAGCAGATATATATAATCACAGTTGGGATAAGCAGCTCTAAATCATGGAACTATAATCAAAGGCATCATATAAAATCAGGAAATCATTGGATTCAGATGGAGTAAAACATGTCAATCATCAACATATATAGGTGGATAATAGCAATCAAGTCCAGGAATCAACAGATAGTGAGGTAAACATATCAATCAGCGACTCATGCATCAATAGATGAAATACTAAAATCAACCCAATCTCAACCCACCATATTGGTCATTAAGACCTCAGGGAAAACTCGCCAAACCTGGCATCAAACAGAAGCATGCTGATATAGATCAAAACTGAACAAGCAATGGGTAATCATAAGAGTATGATGTAAAGCAGATTAAACCGGCAATTTATGCATCAATGGAAGAACAATCAAGTACCCAATCAAAAGCCACCATATTAGTCACTAGGACCTCAGGGAAAACTCGCCGAACCTGGCACCAACCTGGCTGACATACTCCGGCACCCTCGGGCACTAACCTGGGAGTCAACACTCCGGCACCCTTGGGCACTAACCTGGGAGTCACGGGTAGCTACTGCTAACCACTTTACCGGTAAAGAACATCCACACGGGGCGCGACTCCGCTGATGTTCGTGAAGTACAGCAGTGCGGGCGATCAATCATGCAAATGCTCAAGCTCACGGTCCACAGACCGGGTAATCGGCAACAAGCCAGAATCAATCCCCTCTGGGATGCAACAGTGATATGATAACAACAACTCTACTCAGTGCAAGATCAACAACAACAACTGAATACCAATCATGCAGACTAACCAGTCATGCAGACTAAACACATGTTTTTGAGAAAAACATTTTAAAAAGTCCAAACTTCGAAGAGCATTGCCCTCGTCCTATCAGACAAGAACAGACTCAGGCGACCCTACAAAGCTTGGTAGGTTTTAAGTTCAAACCTCGAAGAGCGTTGCCCTTGTCCTATCAAACAAGAACAGACTCAGGCTACCCTACGAAGCTCGGTAAAAGCATTTATTTTATAAAATCATGTATTTAGCAGCATAACGGGTGAACTACAAGCCGAAACAAACCAATCAACGATGCACTATCAGAATCAACTGAATCTCAACTCATATGCAGGAATAATCATCATCTAGTCCAATCAAGGATGCAATATCAGAATCAACTGGATCTCAACTTATATGCAGGAATAATCAGAGATACTGCCAATCAGGTATAGCAAATATCCAGGAATAAAGTCCCAATATTTGGAAGCAACTAAGGATTAAACATACCCAACTAAACACACTTTGTTTTAAGAAAAATCATTTTGAAAATAGGTTTCATGTCCAAACCTCGCAGAGCAATGCTTTTTTTCTATCAAACAAGAACAGACTCAGGCGACCCTGCGATGCTTGGGTAAAAGCATCTGTTGAATAAAAATCATGTGTTTAGCGGTACAGGCTCAAACATCAAATGACCAAACAGGCATGGCAATGTCCAGAATAAGGATATAAATACTGGATCAACAACAAGCCGAACAATTCAATCAAAGATGAAATATCAAAATCAACTAGAACATGAATCAGGATGTAGATACTGATAATCAAGCTATGAAGTGCAAATCAGGTAATGAACATTCAGGCAAAGCAGTAAATAGTAATATAACTCAATCAAAGGCAGACCGGCTCAAATATAAGCTAGGTTAACAAAAACAGGGGTCCAACCAATACCGTACACAGAGGGCCGAAATGATAAAGCCCGGACCGAAGATAAACCCACCTGTCAAATCGTAGGCGACTAAACTAAATCGACAGCATGCTCAGAACCAGATGCAAACTGGACAGACCTGAATCAAACATATTGATCAGGGATCAACTTTAACTTTTAATTTAACCTTTTTCAAATCAACTTAAAACCTTTTCATTATGTCAACTCGACTTAAACCCTTTTAATCCCTTAGCAGTTGTGTTTGTTAACATCTAGACCAACATATCTTTTAATGTATATTTGGTAAAATTACCAAATTGCCCCTCCGGAAATTTCCTTTTTGAATTTTCGGAAAAACTCAGGCTTAATCTTGCCGCTGGCTCAACCAGATTCTACTGGGACTCAACAGTCGGCTGGTGAAACCGCTGTAATTTCTCAAATTACACGATTGCCACCCGGATACCGTAAAATTGACGATTTTTGCCGATTCTCGGACTGTTATCCGATTTCCGCTCAACGAGAGCCGTTGGATTCCTAACGAAAAGTTTAGGAATCAATTAAATATTTACTAAACTGTATATGCTGTAAATTTTGCGTTTAGACCCCTAGGGTTCTTAAAATCACACTTTTAATGATATTTTGAGCACTGTTTTCGCTCGTTCTCTCAACTGGAAAATTATTTTAACAATCCGTCACTTCCAGCAGGTGACTTCCATCTTGCTGAACACCATGCTCACCATTTTGTGACAGCACGGAACCCGAGGCAAACTTCGGGCCATAAAATACTCTCTAACATAGCCTAAAATGAATTTTTGTTTCTCCGAGACTTCAAACACTATTTCTAACACGAGCATCGCGTTCAGTGACCCCAAAATAGCCAGGAATGCACTGTCGCGGCTTCGCAAACAGCCTAGAACACAGTTTTGTCTCAACATTACAGTTTTAGGTTGTTTAAACTACAACTTTTAATTTAAACTTCAAACAGTTAAAGTTTGTATATCAAAGTTGCTCTAAACATTGTTAAGACACCAGGGCTTGCACTGGTTGCAGCCCAGGTCTGCTGGATCACAGAGATCCATCCTCTTGCAAACATACAAGTTTATAAAACTCCAATTCTTTATCCACTCAGTTTCTGTTTGAACTGAAGTCAGCACAGAGCTCAGGGGATGAATTTGAGCAACTTTCATATTCACAACTTTGTCAAATTCCCATTATTTCTTCATTCAGGCATTTCATCAAGCATCTAGCATGCATAATTTGTAAACTACTACATAGGCTATTATATGAGTTAGATCTCTGTCTTTACAGCATCTGGAGCAGGTTTTTATGGAGCAAAACATCCTACTAAGTATCTGGAGCATTTCTCCTCAACTTGGAGCAATCCGGAAACCCTAGGTTGGTCGGCTCAAGGAAGGAGATGAAGCTCCAAATCTTGAAAATCGTGACCAATCATCCAAAGGTTCTGGGACCAATCCATTTGCACAAAACCTCTCCAAAACTCGAAGCAAACATACCTGGACCCGTGCAAGCAACGAGAGTGCGGCGGCGGCGCGGGGAGCAAAGCTCCATTTTTGGAGCTCAAGCTCGTTAATGGCGAATTTTTACAGAGGCCACAAGAAGTCTTCCAACTTATATGGAAGCTTCCTCTGGTCCATACAAAGATTCCCGACCCTTCCTCCCCGGCCGGAGATGGCCGGAACGCCGGCGGCCGCAATTCTTCCATTCTCGGGTTCATCCATGGCCGACCCTCATTCGGGCTGCATGGGAGCCATGCAAAAGCATGGTTGGGATCCTCTGGGTCCCAGCAACACTTCTGGGTAGGTGGCCGGCGTCGGGGAAGCCCGCCGGCGCCGGAGCATGAAGCTCGGCCAACAAGTAATAACTCCAAAAGCTAGGGCCTCAATTATCTTTTAAAATACTAGGCCATAATTATTCAAATTTTGCAGATTTGTTAGACATACCCTACAGTCCCTACATACCAATTTTCAGCTTGGTTGGTTCATTAGTTGCAAAGTTATCTCAAGGTGGAGCTTTATTAGGTTTCCGGCAAGAGATGTTTTCCGTCGGCCAGGCGCTTTGCATGGGGACTTGAGGCTTGGCAGGGAGCAACTTAGGGACCTAAAGGGTCCTATGCTACTGGTCTAGGGCTCATGCAAACCGTGGTTTAAAGACACTCACCTTGGCCGGAGTTGGTGAAGAGGGAGGAAGCCGGTTCTCTTCTTCCTTCTTCGCGCGGCCACGGTAAGCAACCAGGGAGATCCACGAGTACTGGGAACACCTCAGGAAACCTCCAAGCTCAACTGGGACAAGTTTGGTCCAACCTCTTCTTCTCTCTTTCTCTCTCGGGTTTGCACTAATAGTGTTAGTGTTCCTTGGCCACCCACACTTCGGGACAAAGTCTGGGAGGTGCAGAAGCTCTAGGTGATGCCTAGAATTCCTTCTTGACTCCTCGTATATGCAGCAGGAGATCAAGAGCCATCTTTGCCTTTAATGCAAAGATTCTTTTGAAGAATCTTCTCAAACCGGGTTCACACCAACTCTAAAACTCCGAGCACTTCACAGTGGGTGCAAATTGCACCCAAGACCTTGATGTTTAAGTCTTGTAAAGTTTGGTACAAAAACAATATAGTTTTCTCAACAATTACACCCTTTTTCGATGCATTTCACGCATCTCAAGAAAAACCGCCGGTCATTTCGCGAAACGGACTTCGCCACGACGTCCGGCTCGTCGAGACCTGTCAAGTAGCGTATTCGTTTGATGTGTTTGACGCTCTGATAAAATCTCGGGCCATAAAGTTTGTCGAAATGCGGTATATTGCACGCATCCCGATGCACCCGGGTCGCCAAATGCGAAATCCGTCAGTGCCATCGCGCTCAGAACGTCAAAATTAGCTAGGGTCCATTACTAATACCCCTATGTTAAAATTTAAAATAGTGGTTCGGCCATTAGTGTTCTAAGGGGATTTAAATTATAGTGTTTACTATTCACTTAAGTTGTGGGGCCCACCCGCTTCTTTTCTGATTTCTGGAAGATCCGACCGTCGGATCGAAAACATATGAATATGAAACTTCTATGTTTCGACGAGACGATCGCAATGGTGATCTCGGATTTTCCAGATCAGACCCCGATCAAAAGTTGATATTTTTAGGCCACTATTGCACCACTAATTACCCATTTTTGCCATTTAAATAATTCAGAAAATTATTTAACTCAGATTTTTGGATTTTAAAAATCATAGTTACTACAGTTCCATCGAAGAATGGGGGTCTGTTGATGTTTCCACCTTCAACCATTGTTTACAACCCTATTCCCTCTCTGATACCACTTGTTGGGTTATGTATAATTGGATCTAAATAGGAGAAAAAATACCTAGAGGGGGGTGAATAGGTGTAAACAGTAAACACTCAAAAAATCATTGCGCAAAAAATCAATGCGGAAATAAAAATAAACACGCAAGATTTTTACGTGGAAAAACTCCAAACCGGAGTAAAAAACCACGGGACCGATCACACGGCGAAATCCACTAGAATTAAACACGTACAAGGTGATATACCGTACTCACAGACGACTCAACCTTTTCCATACGCTCCTAGTAGATCTTCTCCGCTCGCTCCGCAACGCTTCTCGAATCCACGATCAGCGCCCAACGCCGAATCCACGGCGTCCAACGTCGAGTCCACGACGTCCGACCGAATCCACGGTCTTCACCCAGTAGCACGCTTCGAATCCACGAACGTACCTCGCTCCGAATCCACGAGAGCGGTTGCACCTTGAATCCACAAGGCCACACGAATCCACGCGCCGATTTTGGAAAAATCGTTGTTTTTGGGTGGTGATGATCCGCCGAATACTTAGATTAGAAATAGATCGGAAATACCATCTAAGTATTCATTAATTTGATTCTACTCAAAATCTGAGTTTGGAAAACCTAGAATCAAATTAATCAATATAGATGAAGAAACATAGAATTAAATCTATTGATTTCCTTTCTTCTCTATATGTGGATTTTTCTTTTTCGGCTTATATTTTTCGTATGCCCTAAAATGAATCGTAGGGTCTATTTATAGGTTAGAAACCATTGGAAGAGGATAAACATCAAAAACTAACCATTTCTGGAATTTTACAGGACGACGGTCCGGACTGGAATTGGCGGTCCGGACTGTCTCAACGAAACAGACTATTTCCAGAAAAGAGGACATTCGGGATCCGGATGGATTTCACGGTCCGGACTGTTCATGCAATTCCTTCAAATTACACGTTCGGGATCCGGACTAAAATTCCAAGATCCGGATGTTCATGCAATTCCTTCAAATTACACGTTCGGGATCCGGACTGAAATTCCAAGGTCCGGATGGAATTGCTGATGAACCAACCTATGTTCGGGATCCGGACTGTAAAGTCCGATCCGGATCCTGAACATGTCCCATGTCCAGTTTTTGATTTTTATGCAATTAAAAGTTCTTCCAAGTGTTTCTACACTATGACAAGTATTCGGATCACCAAAAATCTTTAGTTAAACGTACCTGATCCTTTTGAATTCTTCTTTCTTGAGATTGAGGTATATGATCCAAACTTCTTATCTTCAATCTTCAAGACTTAGACAAATTTCACGAAATACGCCAACTCAAATTCCGTAACATCGTCTATTATCCGCGTAGCTTTTCTGTCTGCTCTGGGCGGTCAGTAGTCTTTGTCTAATCAACCGTACCTTTGCCTCGGTCTCCTCCACCAAATCTGGGCCCAGAAACTTACGCTCACCCAAGTCGTCCCAGCATATTGGAGACCGACAGCGGCGCCCGTACAGGGCCTCGTATGGTGCCATCTGAATGCTGGCCTGATAGCTATTATTGTAGGCAAATTCCACTAGGGGTAAACACCGTGACCACCCTTCGCCCAAGTCCAATACGCACGCTCGAAGCATGTCCTCCACAATTTGTATCACCCGTTCTGATTGTCCGTCGGTCTGCGGATGAAAAGCCGTACTGAAATGCAACTTGGTCCCCATCGCCCGTTGCAAGCTCTGCCTAAAGTTCGACACAAATCGCGTGTCTCTGTCCTACGTGATAGACGCCGGTACCCCATGCAACCTTACTATCTCATTGATGTATGTTTGCGCCAACCGTTCCTGAGTCCACGTCGTGTGTATGGGCAGAAAGTGGGCCGATTTCGTCAAACGATCCACAATGACCCATATCGCATCGTGTCCCTGTGGCGATCTCGAGAAGCCGGTCACGAAATCCATGGTAATCATTTCCCACATCCACTCGGGCACCGGTAACGGTTGCAATTTCCCTGCCGGGCGTTGATGCTCGGCCTTCACTTGTTGGCATACCAGGCAGTGTGCCACGAATCGAGTCACATCTTCCTTCATCTTGGGCCACCAGAAGGTCTGTTTCACGTCCTTGTACATCTTCGTTCCCCCGGGGTGCGCCGCATAAGGAGCAGTATGCGCCTCTATAGTGATCCGACCCTTAGGGGTATTTTTGAACTCACATGTGATTGCTTAAGCCTCAAGCGAAATAAAATTATTTAATTTTCAAAAGCCGGTCGGGGCGGGGTGTGTGTATTTTTCTGCGATAGAGCGCGGAAAACGATGACCGACGGTGCGATCGGATTCGAAATCCGATGTCGGGATCTCCCGGAACGGGATCCTTAGTGACGCGGAGATTAGTCACGCATCGGAATCCGTGCAAAATATCTTGCACCCGTAGGAGATAAGGTGGGTTATCTCGTAGGGGATAATTAATTAATTAAGTAATTAATTATCCGGTGACGGAAATTGGAATCCTCTTACGTACGAATAAAAGGGGGGAAATTAATCGTACGTGTATTTAAAATTGGGAATTTATCTCCCATGATTATTTAATGAAGGTGATTAAATAATCGGTGACCAGGATTTAAAATTGGAGATTAAATAGCCGATGATTTAAATCCAATTGGGAATTGATTTTCCATGATTATTTAATTAAGTAAATTAAATAATCGGTGATCGGGATATTTTTAAAAGTGGGAATTTATTTCCCATGATTATTTAATGAAGGTGATTAAATAATCGGTGACCAGGATTTAAAAGGTGAGGATTTTATCTCGTAAGTCAGATATTTGAGAAATAGAAACAGGATATTTGTGGGTTTTTCCTGTTACGCACGTGTAAGATAAAGAGGAAATTAATTAAATAATTAAATAATAGGGATTATCGGTAAGGGATTAATTAATTAATGAATTAATTAATTAGAGTCAAAAATATCCGAGGAGGATTTTGACGGTGCGTACGTATGAAATAAGATAAGAAGGGATAAATAAATAACGAGATTTATTTATTCCCCGTTTACCGAATGGAAACCCTAATTTAAAATACCGCCTCCTCAAACCCTTCTCTTTCGTGCGTACCGAAAACCAAACGAAACCCTAATTAGAAAATAAAAAGGCGAAACCCTAACCGGAGGAGAAAAGAGGAAAAGAAGGAGGAAGCGGAGGAACCCGATCGCCCTGATTCTTGTGCCGGAGATCGGAGAACGAGATGCCATCGTCTACGGGGAGCGGATCCGGGTCTCCAACGCCAAAAGGAAACAAGATCGGTTCTTTAATTCCGATAAATTAAGGTTAGTGAACATCGTTCGGTTGTTAAATTAATCGGGGGTTTTCCGTGTTCTTGTTAGATTATTTTTAATCGGAACATCGTTCGCGGATTTTCGTCGGGTTTTGATCCATATTTTATCCTCGTTCTTGATCGGGTGTGATCGAGGATTTTTATCGGATTTTAATTGATGGTTTTTAATCGGTTTCTTTTTGACGGACCTCCGATCGGCGTTTTGGTTGTTCGTCGATCGTCGGTTTAGCCGTTAGAATTACCGGGAATTTTTCGGGAATTTTTGGGGCGACTTCGTCGGGACATAGTGGGTTAACGGGAGGCCGCCGCCGCCGTTGTTAGACGGGAGGCCGCCGCCGTCGTTACCATGTTCGCGGGGTCGTCGCCGGGATCCCACGGGAGCGAAAACGGAGGAGAAATCGCGAACGGGAGCGAAAACGGCGAAGAAAAACGCGAAAATTGGGGTTTACTGTGCTGTCCGTACGGCCGCGGTCCACAGACCCCGGGCGTGCACCCGGTGCACGCCCCGCTGTCCCAAAAGCGCGGACCCGGCGCACGAAACCGTGCGCCGGGCTGCACAGTGTGCGCGGTGCACGCTCTAGGCGTGCACCCGGCGTACAGGTCTTCACCCGGGAAGCGTGGACCCGGCGCGCGCTGGAGTCGTGCGCGGCCCGGCCCACCTCGCCTAGGTGCACGCCTCCTGGTGAGCCCGGCGTACGCAGCGCGGCCGCCCGATGCGCAGACCCGGTCCATGGTTGCCCCCGTGCACCAACCGACAGCCCGAAATTCATTTGCTCCGTTCTTGTCCGTTTTTCCACCGTTTTGAGCGCCGTTTTCGCCGTTGGGATCGTTATTTCCGTGGCTTTCTTGGCACGGCCACTTGGGACCTTCTTGGTCATTATTTTATTATGTTGGGTGCCGCGCGGGGTTCCGGTTTTCGGCGAACCGGACGGTGTTGGACTTTTCCGTCAAAAAGAGTAAATTGGGTCTTTTGTTTTGGGATGTTAGTACACGTTTGTGACTATAGTTATCCTTGCGGACTTTCCTTAGGTCCAGGGTGCAGCGGGAGAGCGCGAAGGATATAGGTGTTCCGATTGCTCTCCAACAAGGTGGGTACGGTTGCTATAAGTGCAACAAGTGCAGTAAGTGCATCTATCGTCATTAAAGTTGCTCTCAATTTACCTAACAAAGTAGATGGACAGTTTAACCTTTCGTATAATGATATTTTTATCTAACAATGTAAGCGGCTGCGGTCGCGGTGCTCACTACACGCCGATCTCGGCGAATCCGTTTTCGGATGCTGCACGTACACAGGCGGATTGGCCTCCGCATGGGTGTACTTTTCCAGAAGAGTGGTCTTTTTGACCCGTGTGCCCCGCGAAGGTATAGGTGCGAGTGGGGACCTCTTCGCGCCAGCTGAAGGTGACACACCAGCACCGCGAAGAGGTAAAAGCATCAAAGGTGATCGTGCACGAGGGGAGATTTTAGTCTCCCCGACAGGTGTTCTGGGGTTGGTGCCCAGCTTAATTGATGAATCTGGGGTTGGTGCCCAGTTTAAAACATGCACAAGTTTTTAACGAAAGGTTACGGTGTACTCGGTGTATTCGGTTCGTTTTTCCTTCTTTGCTTTTATTAGACATCTACTTTGTTTGTCACTGACTTTACCCACTCCGTGACAGGTATTACTAGGTGCGTTAGCCGGGATGGCGGTGAGATTGCGTCGCGAGGACCGTAGTCAGGACACTTGGTTTTTATATCTCATTTCCTTTTATGCTTTAAGTAGTTAATTTGCTTGTGGATTACTTTAGTTGTGGATTACCTTAGTTGTGGATTACTTTAGTCGTGGACATGTATTAGTCAGCTCTGTGGATGAGGTGTACTCTTATGTTTTTGATACTCATAGTGGTGTTTTCATTCGCGGCATGTTTTCATGATAATTACTTGATTGCGAAAATGTTTTCCTAAACGAAGTGCCGTGTGGGCACGTATTTTACAAACGCTGGGTTTTATCCTTTCCAAACGTTGACGCCGCTTTAATAAATTGCTTGGAAAAAAATAAGGTGTCGAGTGGACGCCGGTCTTTCAAAACATTAGTTAAAGTACAGTACTCTGTTTGGTGTTGTTTGTCTATTGTATGGTTGATGGTTGGAGTTGAATGTTTGATGTTGTAAATAAATAGCATGTTGTAAATGAGACGCCGTGCATATACAAAGGAGACTCTGTCCGTGGACAGAGAGAATTTGTGTATGTGGCGGTCTGGCACGCACCGGGGATGAGGTTTATATTACCTTATTAAGAAAAAAAAAAAGACACGCAATTTTCCGCTTTGATTGACTCAAAAACCCCCGGGGGCGTGACAGATTAAATGGTATCAGAGAAATGCAACCACAACCATAGTAGACGTGATCCACATCCACAGTGTAAGGTGCCACAAGCAAATTGGACATGAGATAACCAAGGTGTAAGTGTGGTAGTACGTGAGAGTACGGGAAAAAAGGGGATTTAATGTAGGTGTGTTCGTAAGTCTAGGTGCTAGGGTGATAACCTTAGGGCTAACTTGGTTTCTTTGTTTGCACGGTTAATGGCCCGAAGCCGCTCTTCAATCGATGGTGCAAAAGCGGATACGACGGTTCCGGCAACAGTGGAGAATCGGCTACTCCAACAACGGATTACGCGACATGGCATAGTGCTCTCCCCTTTTTGTTAGGAGAGACGAACCCTACCAGGCTCACCTTTCCAAAGGTGGTCCACATAGCGACACTAATCGGGTAATACTGACGGTGGGTCTACCCGCTTACCGAGAATGTGATCGATAGGACCACTATGGTGGGGCGGGAATTGGCCATTCCACGCACCCGGCAGAAGGGTCATGAGTCTGCCGGGGGCCGAAACGACCCCAGCCATAACTCGGGAATGACTTTCCCGTCGGGGCCAACCATCCCAATATCCGAAGACGCCGCAAGGAACCTGGAAACACATCAGACAGAGGACTCGGAGTACGACGTGGACAAGAAACGACCCCAGCACTTTTCAGGAGGGGGATTTTCTAGCGGAGACCGGCAATGCATCATCTACAGAGGAGCACCTCGGGGGAAATTATTCATTCCGGAAGCACGACCTTTGCTTCTATCGTGACAAACTGGGACAGTTCCGTTTTTACTGCCCCGAACCCGGGAATGATTCTTCGGAGTCGCGACACGGATGAGGGGTCTTATGCGACGACACGACAAAGGACGCACTACCCAAGGGAAGTAGTAGCAGGAAAGACCCCTTACGAAGAGTAATGTTGGTCTTGACCCCAGGAGAACCCTTAGGAGCAAATACTCTGTACCTTCCTGCCCAATAAGGATGCGAAGACTTAGTTGTCTTTGGTGTTGGCCCTTTATTATGGGTCAAATAGGTCCAACTTCCTGCCTTGAGACAATAGGCCCAAGGGACTAGTGAGTTGGGTTGGGTGAGCCCAATAGGTTGAGTGGGCTGCGGTCCGCAATAGACCTAACGGCAAGAGGCCCCACAATAGACCCAACATCCAGGTGGGTTGGGTCTGGTCGAGATCTGTGGTGCGGTGTATGCCGCTTTAAGTGAATCGGACGTGCACCTCTAAAAGCTCAGGCGTTTGGGGTTAATGGTTAGCGCTAACGATCCGATATTTGAGGCTTAGTGGTAAGGGAATTTTCGGATGTATTTCGGGCTGAGCTCCCCGGAATGCTGCCGGAGCGAGAGGTTGACTTTCCGATTGAGTTGCTTCCCGGCACCAAACCCATCACCAAGGCACCGTACAGGATGGCCTTCGCGGAGTTGAAAGAACTCAAGGCACAGTTGGAGGACCTTTTGGATAAGGGTTTTATCAGACCAAGCGCGTCACCCTGGGGCGCGCCCGTCCTGTTTGTGAGAAAGAAGGACGGAAGTCTCCGGTTGTGCATCGACTACCGGGAGATAAATAAGGTCACCGTTAAGAATAAGTACCCCCTGCCAAGGATCGACGACCTCTTTGACCAATTACAGGGGGCGACGGTGTTTTCAAAGATTGACCTGCAGTCGGGCTATCATCAGGTCCGGGTTAAGGGGGAGGACATCCCCAAAACGGCTTTCCGTACTCGCTATGGCCATTACGAATTTACGGTAATGCCATTCGGGCTCACAAATGCCCCGGCGGTGTTTATGGACATGATGAACAGGGTATTCAAACCCTTCCTGGACTTATTCGTGGTGGACTTCATCGACGATATCCTCATCTACTCCCGTACCGACGAGGAACATGAAGAACATCTGCGCACAGTCCTCCAGACCCTACGGGAACAGAAACTCTACGCCAAACTCAAAAAGTGTGAGTTTTGGCTCCGTGAGGTCGGTTTCTTGGGGCACGTAATCTCGGCGGCTGGAGTCGCGGTGGATCCGAAGAAGATAGATTCGGTGACGGACTGGCCCCAACCGACGACGGTGACGGAGATTCGAAGCTTCCTGGGATTAGCCGGGTATTACCGGCGCTTCGTGGAGGGTTTCTCCAAGATAGCCACCCCCTTGACCCGTTTAACCAAAAAGGGGGAAAAGTTTATCTGGACGGACAAATGTCAAAGAAGCTTCGAGGAGCTCAAGGATAGATTGACGCGAGCCCCGATTCTCGCCCTGCCAGAACCAGGGGAGGATTATGAAGTATATTGCGATGCGTCGCGAAATGGATTGGGTGGAGTACTCATGCAACGGGGAAAGGTTATAGCCTATGCGTCAAGGCAGCTCAAGGAGTACGAGCGGAATTACCCCGTGCATGATTTGGAACTCGCAGCGGTGGTGTTCGTCCTCAAGCTTTGGAGACACTACCTGTATGGGGCACACTGCAATGTGTACTCAGATCATAAGAGCCTCAAGTACCTTTTCACCCAAAAGGAGCTAAATCTGCGACAAAGGCGGTGGCTTGAGCTACTAAAGGATTACGATCTAACGATCCACTATCACCCGGGAAAGGCCAACGTGGTGGCCGACGCCCTGAGTCGCAAGGGACAGGCCGAGGAAGCGGATGTAAGCGCCATTACACAGCAGGATAGTCTGATTGCGGAATTTTCGCGATTGAGACTAGAAGTAGTACCGGCAGGTACAGTCGCACAACTTCTGACACTGGTGGTCAGACCTACTCTGCTGGACAGGATTCTCGAAGGGCAATCGACTGATGACCAACTCCAGCTGGTGCGAAGTAGAATAACCGCCGACCAGGAGGGTGATTTCACAGTAAACTCCGACGGCACGATACGATTTCGGGGACGAATCTGCGTGCCGGATCTACCGGAACTCAAGGAGGAGATCCTGCGGGAGGCGCATACCGCCCCGTATGCGGCGCATCCCGGGGGAACGAAGATGTACAAGGACGTCAAACAGACCTTCTGGTGGCCCAAAATGAAGGGAGACGTGACTCGATTTGTGGCACACTGCCTGGTGTGCCAACAGGTGAAGGCCGAGCATCAGCGCCCGGCAGGAAAATTGCAACCTTTACCGGTGCCCGAGTGGAAATGGGACATGATTACCATGGATTTTGTGACCGGATTCCCGAGATCGCCACAGGGACACGATGCGATATGGGTGATTGTGGACCGTTTGACGAAATCGGCCCACTTTCTGCCCATACACACGACGTGGACTCGGGAACGACTGGCACAAACGTACATCGATGAGATAGTAAGGTTGCACGGAGTACCGACATCCATCACGTCGGACAGAGACACACGTTTTGTGTCGAACTTTTGGCGAAGCCTGCAACGAGCAATGGGGACCAAGTTGCACTTCAGCACGGCTTTTCACCCGCAAACCGATGGACAATCAGAGCGGGTGATACAGATCGTGGAGGACATGCTTCGAGCATGCGTTTTGGACTTGGGCGAAGGGTGGGCACGGTGTTTGCCCCTGGTGGAATTTGCCTACAATAACAGTTACCAGGCCAGCATTCAGATGGCGCCATACGAGGCCCTGTACGGGCGCCGCTGTCGGTCTCCAATATGCTGGGACGACTTAGGTGAGCGTAAGTTTCTGGGCCCAGATTTGGTGGAGGAGACCGAAGCAAAGGTGCGATTGATTAAACAAAGGCTACTGACCGCCCAAAGCAGACAGAAAAGCTACGCGGACAACAGACGCCGAGACTTAGAGTTCATGGTGGGCGAGCATGTGCTGCTCCGGGTTTCACCCTCCAAGGGGAACCGACGTTTCGGCATAAAGGGAAAGTTAAGCCCGAGGTACGTGGGACCGTTCGAAATCCTGGAGCGCGTAGGACCGGTGGCGTACCGGTTAGCCCTGCCACCGAACCTCGAACGAGTCCACAACGTGTTCCATGTCTCAATGCTCCGGAAGTACCTGGCAGACCCCTCTCATGCCTTGGATGCCTCCACCATCGAGTTGCGAGAGGATTTGAGCGTCGAGGAGACGCCGGTGCGGATTTTGGCAAGAGAGGACAAGAAGTTGCGCAACCGAACGATCCCCTATGTGAAGGTCCAGTGGAGCAACCACGAAGAGCGCGAGGCGACGTGGGAACTGGAATCGAAAATGAGGGAATGTTTTCCCGAGTGTTTAGTGAGGTTTGTACTTAAGTTTCGGGACGAAACTTTTTATAAAGTGTGAGTGGTGTAGTGATCCGACCCTTAGGGGTATTTTTGAACTCACATGTGATTACTTAAGCCTCAAGCGAAATAAAATTATTTAATTTTCAAAAGCCGGTCGGGGCGGGGTGTGTGTATTTTTCTGCGATAGAGCGCGGAAAACGATGACCGACGGTGCGATTGGATTCGAAATCCGATGTCGGGATCTCCCGGAACGGGATCCTTAGTGACGCGGAGATTAGTCACGCATCGAAATCTGTAAGACCCGGCCTTTCCTTTGACCCTTCCGCTTTCCCTTTCTTTTGACGGTTCGGCTGAGAGTTTAATTTTGGGGTTTTTCCAGGCAGTCCGTCGGGGCCCGCGGATATTTTTAGGCGGTAGGGTTCGCGAAACGGAGCTCGGGGATGCGATCGGCTCCGGAATCCGACTCCCGGTTCATCCAGAATAAATTTTTGAAGTCTGGACCCTCCGTAAGTGCTCCGGGATACGTGCTGGCGATCCGCACGGCTTTTGAGGTATATATCCATATATATATTTGAGGGATAGGAGGGGACCTAGGGTTTTATTATTTCTCCTCCTTTCTTTTGCTCTCCCTCTCGTAGCCGACGGCAAGGTGGTGACGAAAAGGAGAGATCGGGGGATAACCGAGGACTCGAACGTGGGTGGACCGGCCGGCAAAAGCGGACGATCCTTTTTCCTCCTTCTTCCTCCTTCTTCCTTCGCAAATCAAGGTGAGCTTTGTGGTGTTCTTGCTTTTCTAGGGTTGTAGTTCCGTTTCGTAGATCTCCGCGCCGCCGCCACCAAATCGGAGGCGGGCGCCGCCGGCGATGAGACGCCGCGGCGGCGAACGGCGCGCCCACACGGCGCAATGCCGCACGGGGCCGCCCGCAGGCGGGGCGCCCGCACGGACCGTGCCGCCGCGCGGGGTCGCCCCGCACGCGCGGGCAGCGCGCCCGCGCGCGCACATGGCCGCGCGGGCCGCCCGCAGGCGGGGCGCCCGCGTGGAACGGTGCCGCGCGGGGCGCCCCCGCAGCGCGGGCAGCGCGCCCGCGCGGCACATGGCCGCGCGGCCCCGCACGCGCGGGCGGCGCGCCCGCGCGGCACATGGCCGCGCGCGGGGCGCGCCCGCACACGCGCGGGCGGCGCGCCCGCGCGGCACATGGCCGCGCGGGGACGCCCGCAGGCGGGCGCCCGCGCGGACCGGTGCCGCGCGGGGTCGCCCCCGCACGCGCGGGCAGCTCGCCCGCGCGGCACATGGCCGCGCGGGCCGCCCGCAGGCGGGGCGCCCGCGCGGACTGGTGCCGCGCGGGGTCGCCCCGCACGCGCGGGCGGCGCCGCGCGCGCACATGGCCGCGCGGGGCCGCCCGCAGGCGGGGCGCCCGCGCGGACCGGTGCCGCGCGGGGTCGCCCCGCAGGCGCGGGCGGCGCGCCCGCGCGGCACATGGCCGCGCGGGGCCGCCCGCAGGCGGGGCACCCGCGCGGACCGGTGCCGCGCGGGTCGCCCGGCACGCGCGGGCAGCGCGCCCGCGCGGCACTTGGCCGCGCGGGGCCGCCCGCGGGTGGGGCGCCCGCGCGGGGTCGCCCGCGCGCGCGCGGCCAGCGCGCCGCGCGGCACTTGGCCGCGCGGGGCCGCCCGCAGGTGGGGCGCCCGCGCGGGCTGGTGCCGCGCGGGGCCGTGGGCAGGCGGGGTGTGCGCCGCACGGGTCGGTGCCGTGCGGGGAACTCCGCCACACGCAGTCCGGGGTTGCGTCCGTCGTTTGGTTTCAGTCTGGAGTCAGGGTGGGATTCAAATCTCTTAGTCTTGACATGCACTTGTTCCTTCAGGAGTGCGGGACGTTGTAGGCGCGCGGACACGGACGAGCCGAGCTCCGGACGACATACACAAGGTGGGTACATTTCCGGGGATTGTGGGAATAGGCATTTACTTATAGAAATAGTATGATTGGGGCAAGGTGAATAGTAAGTCTCCTCTCGTTTTGTACTAACCCTGTTTTACTATTATTTTGCTTATTGTCGATCTGAGGCTCTTGTTTTGCTACACGCACACCGGCGGATTGGCCTCCGCCAGGGTGTGCTTTTCCGGAAAAGTGGTACGTTGACCCGTGTACCCCACGCGATGGTGGCGTTAGGAATGGGGGCCCTCATAGGTGGGGGGTGTGAGCGGTGATGTCGAGGTCGGTGCTCGACGGCCGAGGCAGGTGCTCGGCAGGGGGCACCGGGGTAGGGGCTCGGTGCGGTGGTCGGGAAGGGTGCCCGGTTTTTGCTATGATACAGGGTATGACTATTGTAGGCGGTGTTTGAGAGAGACGGTTGCTCCGGTTGCAGTGGTTTGCTATGTTTTAGCCTTTTTTTTCTTATTATACTATTTCTGGTCACTGACTTCCCACTTCGTGACAGGTTCGTCCAGGGGCGAGTGCTAGAGCACCGGTGAGGCCGCAAGAGTGCTGTTCTGACATTGATTGACTTCAGACACAGTGACTCTTCTTTTCCTTTTCTTTTATTACTCATGATAGTTAGATGTGGATTGCGACACCCCCGTGGGGTCGAAGTGGATGTTGCCTCTTACTTTTCCATATGTGCGAATGAGTACTGTTTCCTTCTTTACTTGGCCGTTTTTAAAACCGTGAAAGAAACAAAGAAAACCGTTTGCGAAAACCGCTTTTAAAACGTGGGTGTCGTGTGGGCACCGGATTTTAAAACCTTGTGGAATTTATGCGATTGCGAACTAGTTTTACAAAGGTTGGCATCGGGTGGGTGCCGTATTTCCAAACTCTGTGGATTTATGTGGTTTCGAAATAGTTTTCAAAAAATAATGGCGTCGTGTGGGCGCCGCTTTCAAAACCTTGCGATTATTTATCCTTTCAAATCAGTCGGCCATTTTCCTCGCATAAAAGCTGATGGAGTGTTTGGAATGCATGTTGTATGTGTTTGTACCTCGATTAGTGTGGTTAATGCTTGAGATGAATGTATGATGTAATCAGGACGCCGTGCATATACAAAGGAGACTCTGCCCGTTTGTAGAGTAAACTTGTGTATGCGGCGGGTCTGGGCATGCGTCGGGGAGTAATGATTTTCAAAAAAAAAATATATACTGATTTGGGAGCATCGGTGGCTCTTCTTCCGCGCATTTAAACCCCCGGGGCGTGACAGATTAAGATGGTATCAGAGAGGGGAAAGCTTTAACCACAATAGTCGGGGCCCAGCATCCACGGGGCGCAATGTACTAACTACTGATTAATAAAGTGAACTGGGATAGACTAGTAGAACGCGAGCGATCGAGGGGGGGGGGGGAGAGTCCGAGTCCTTTCTTTCGCTAACTGGTTCGTTGTCCCGTTGCTTATTCGCAAAGGCTAAAGCTGACTTTCCTTGTGGGTATACAATAGAGGGCCGACTCAGCAAGCAACCGACGACGGAAATGGACATCGCCGACGAAGCCAATCGCCTGCTCCGCAACCAGCTGCGCGACGTGGCTGGGCAACTGCTGGCCCTCGCGGAGCGCCTGAGCATGCTGATACAGGAACTCGAGGGCGTCGATCGATTCCGGGGCGACAGCAGAGGCGTTGCCCCTCCCGGGATGCCGCCGACGGGCCCTCCCACCTTCCAGGAGGCTACTAACTTGGCCGTGCACACCAACGTAGGGCGCGCCCGGCAGGAATACTCTTACCCCGAGTCGGCCGGGGACCCCCATTGGAGGGGCCGGGCGAGCAAACGCCCGAGAGCCGGGCAGAACCTCGGGCAGACGATGGAGGAAAGACCTAGGCCACCGAAACCGTGCGTCATATGCGGCAACGCACACCTCATGACGAGTTGCCTGTGGCGGGACGGACACTGCTTCCGATGTGGTAGGCCGGGCCACACGCGTTATGAGTGCCCCCTGAAGCCGGCTGTCAATAGACCCCCGGCGCCGCGACATGTTGAGCCTAAGGGAACTGCTGCCCCCACCCCTCAAGGGGGCACCGATCCAGAGAGCCGACCAAATCCACGCCCGAAGCAAGCGCCGGAGGACGAGCGAGGGCTTAAGGGAAGCGCGCACGTGCAACCAGGATCCTGCGTTATCTGCAAGGGCGCGCACCCAGTGACGGAATGCACTTGGAGGTACCACTATTGTAACCGGTGCGGCTTGCCAGATCACACTTACCTCTCCTGCCCCCAGGGGCCAACCCCTGCCTCCGCCGCCGCGCCACCACCGCAGAGAGGAACAGAGAGCGCTGCGGCCCCCGTGCAGACAAAGGACTCGCCCGGCGATCAGCAATCCGCGGACTCTTTAGACAGCAAACCCCCCACCCCAACACGCGGTGCGACGCTGGCCTAAGGATTGAGGGCGGACTCCCCCGGCCGCCCCGGCAGACGACGCGTCGTCCCAAAATAGGGAATGACAGGTACTCATTTTATTGTTTTTGTTTTTCCTTCTCTTGTCTAGATAGAAGCACCCTTTGGGCCGAAGCAACCCGCCCCTACCAGACCCTTGCGAGCCCTCCTGCCTTTAGCTCTACCTTTCGTTTCGTTGACCGTTTCGGTTCCCATACTCGATTGGGGGGGGGGGGGGTGTCACCCCGGTCTCCGTTGGCTGTAGGCGCTGCGATGGTTGTAGAGATCGACGTGATGGGGGTCTTGGGGTCCCCCTTTAGATTGAAAAAGGAGACCCCCAGGGCTATTAAATCTTGTTCGTTAGGGCTCGATTTTTGGGTTGGAGAAGCTGTGTCTCGCTTTACACAAGTGCGCGTGAGTGGCGACTTTTTATTAGGAGGTTTAGCTTTGGACGCTGGGTGATGCCGGTAGCTCTGGGTCGAGTTCCTGCGTTCTGCACAAGAGGGTCGGTTGGGTTGTCCTACGGGTGGGTAAGCGCGTGTTCCCTCGAGTGCGCCTGGAAAACCTAGGCAACCGTTTTGGACAGGTCTTTCTCGCTGTTTTCGTTGCATGTTTTCTTTCAACCCGTTAGGTTTTGGATGGATAGTCGATTGTACTCGGGGGCCTCTGTTTGAGGGGGCTTTGAGCTTAGAAGTCCCTAGTGGGGGTGTCGCTGTTTGGTTTGGAGTTTTACCGCTCGATTCGATGCCCGGTGCTTGGAGGACCGAGCGTTAGTGGTTAATCAGAGGGTCGCACCTCATCGGTGCCGGGACGGAGGTAGGACCTGACCTTGTGAGTTTTGTCGCCAGCTTCCCGTGACCAGGGCATATTTATGAGGCTTAGTTGTGAGCATTTTGGGTCGTTGATCTCGTGAGGCAGGTGTGGGTCATGGGGATCTGTCGACTGCTTGGAGCTGTGGCACTGGTCACTTTCGGCTAGGATGCCTTGTACGCAGTCCTCTCCGTAGGGTAGACCTTGTGGTAGGCCTTAGAGCTGAAGCCTAACTCTGGTTTCGACCGTCGCCCGGTCAGACGGACCGTCGGAGCGGGTAATCCGGGACGGCGGATATGCTCCAAGCTTGTGACTCGTGTTGGTGACGGGTGGGAGCGGTCCGTGTTGGTGACGGGTGAGTTCGTTGCTCTCGGGGGAGAGTTTCTGGTAGTTAGTAACCCAGCCTGCTTAGCTGGCACCTCTCGGAGCCTCGTGAGGGTGTTAGTGTGATCTTTCCCTTGTTGTCGGGTTGGTTGTGTTGGGCTTTTAGGGGCTCTTCGGTGCGGGTTGGGAGGTATGACTCGGGTGCCTCGACACATGGCGAGAGGTCATCCTCTCTTTCGAGCTTCTACCAGGCACAACTAAGAGACATTCTAGACAAGGAGTTCATCAAGCCGAGGGTGTCGCCTTGGGGGCGCGCCCGTCCTCTTCGTGCGAAAGGAGGACGGAAGCTTACGTCTGCACATCGACTACATGGAGATGAACAAGGTTACAGTGAAGGACAAGCCCAGGATTGATGACCTCTTCAATCAACTGAGAGGAGCACTTGCGGGTTACTCTCTGGAATCTCAGGGACCAGAAGCTGTTTGCTAAGTTTAAGAATGTGAGTTCTGACTTCTCTAAGTGGGCTTTTTGGGGCACATGGTGTCAGCAACGAGGATCGCAGGGAATGTGAGCGGAACTGCCTGACACACGATTCGAAACTGGCAGCAGTCGTCTTCGTTTTAAAGCGTTGGAGACACCACCTTTTGGAGTTCATCGTGATGTGTTTTCGGATCGCCAGAGCCTTAAGTTTGGTTCACATAGGAAGAGTTGCCTTGCGACAGAGGCGTTGGTTGCAGTTGCGGAAGGACTCGACTTATCCATTCAGCATCACCCCAGAAAAAGCAAGTGTAGGAACAAATGTCTTGAGCGGGAAGGGTCAAATCGAGGAGGAATCGATAAGCGCGATTACTCAGCAGGGCCGGTACGGTCGCGCGACGCTTGTCCTTGATGGTCAAGCCAACCCTATTAGAGAAATCCTGAAAGGCCAGAGGACAGGCGCACAGATACAGCTTGTTCGAGACAAATCCCCCGGACCACGTGAGCGACTTTTCGGCGAGTGCGAACGGCACGATACATTTTCGAGGGCGGAATTGCGTTCCCGAGCTGCCAGAGTTGTAGGAAGAGATATTGTCCGAGGCACACTGCGCTCCCTATGCGGCGCATCCAGGTGACACGAAGATGTACAAGGACCTCAAGCAGAATCTTTGGTGGACTAAACCGAAGGGGGATGTAACACAGTTCACTACCCGTTGCGTAGATGATTAACTAGTAAAGTTCGAACATCAGTGCCCGGCGGGGGAAAACTACAATCTCTGACTGTACCAGAGTGGAAATGGGAGCGAATCAGCATGAAATCCGTCACGGGTTTTCTGCATCGCATCAAGGGCACGATGCAGTTTAAGTCACAGTGGAGCGACTGACGAAGTCAACTCTCTTCCCACCCATTCGTATGGCGTGGACTAGAGAGACTCGGCTGGTGACGAACCTTTGGCAAAGTCTACAGCGAGCTCTAGAGACTAAACCACACTTCAGCACGGCGTTTCACCCCCAGATTGACGGACAGTCCGAGCGAGTGACCCGGATTCTCGAAGTTATGTTTCAAACCTGCGTACTTGATTGGGATGATGGATGATCACTGCCGTTGAGCTTGGAGGGGACGTGAGCTTCAATGAAACATCGGTGCGCATCTCAGTACGAGAGGACAAAAAGGATTGCGCAACCGGACGACCCCCTATGTGAAGGTGCTGTGGAGCCACCAGGAAGAGCGGGAGGCAACTTGGGAACCAGAGTCAAAGATGAGGGAGTACTAACCCGACCTCTTCACCGCGGATGAGGGTTAAGTTTCGAGGACGAAACTTGTTTTTTGCGGTGAGTGGTGTAAGACCCGGCCTTTCCTTTGACCCTTCCGCTTTCCCTTTCTTTTGACGGTTCGGCTGAGAGTTTAATTTTGGGGTTTTTCCAGGCAGTCCGTCGGGGCCCGCGGATATTTTTAGGCGGTAGGGTTCGCGAAACGGAGCTCGGGGATGCGATCGGCTCCGGAATCCGACTCCCGGTTCATCCAGAATAAATTTTTGAAGTCTGGACCCTCCGTAAGTGCTCCGGGATACGTGCTGGCGATCCGCACGGCTTTTGAGGTATATATCCATATATATATTTGAGGGATAGGAGGGGACCTAGGGTTTTATTATTTCTCCTCCTTTCTTTTGCTCTCCCTCTCGTAGCCGACGGCAAGGTGGTGACGAAAAGGAGAGATCGGGGGATAACCGAGGACTCGAACGTGGGTGGACCGGCCGGCAAAAGCGGACGATCCTTTTTTTCCTCCTTCTTCCTCCTTCCTTCGCAAATCAAGGTGAGCTTTGTGGTGTTCTTGCTTTTCTAGGGTTGTAGTTCCGTTTCGTAGATCTCCGCGCCGCCGCCACCAAATCGGAGGCGGGCGCCGCCGGCGATGAGACGCCGCGGCGGCGAACGGCGCGCCCACACGGCGCAATGCCGCACGGGGCCGCCCGCAGGCGGGGCGCCCGCACGGACCGGTGCCGCGCGGGGTCGCCCCGCACGCGCGGGCAGCGCGCCCGCGCGGCACATGGCCGCGCGGGGCCGCCCGCAGGCGGGGCGCCCGCGCGGACGGTGCCGCGCGGGGTCGCCCCCGCATGCGCGGGCAGCGCGCCCGCGCGGCACATGGCCGCGCGGGGGCACGCCGCACCCCGCACGCGCGGGCGGCGCGCCCGCGCGGCACATGGCCGCGCGGGGCCGCCCGCAGGCGGGGCGCCGCGCGGACCGGTGCCGCGCGGGGTCGCCCCGCACGCGCGGGCAGCTCGCCCGCGCGGCACATGGCCGCGCGGGGCCGCCCGCAGGCGGGGCGCCCGCGCGGACTGGTGCCGCGCGGGGTCGCCCCGCACGCGCGGGCGGCGCGCCCGCGCGGCACATGGCCGCGCGGGGCCGCCCGCAGGCGGGGCGCCCGCGCGGACCGGTGCCGCGCGGGGTCGCCCCGCACGCGCGGGCGGCGCGCCCGCGCGGCACATGGCCGCGCGGGGCCGCCCGCAGGCGGGGCACCCGCGCGGACCGGTGCCGCGCGGGGTCGCCCGGCACGCGCGGGCAGCGCGCCGCGCGGCACTTGGCCGCGCGGGGCCGCCCGCGGGTGGGGCGCCCGCGCGGGGTCGCCCGCGCGCGCGCGGCCAGCGCGCCGCGCGGCACTTGGCCGCGCGGGGCCGCCCGCAGGTGGGGCGCCCGCGCGGGCTGGTGCCGCGCGGGGCCGTGGGCAGGCGGGGTGTGCGCCGCACGGGTCGGTGCCGTGCGGGGAACTCCGCCACACGCAGTCCGGGGTTGCGTCCGTCGTTTGGTTTCAGTCTGGAGTCAGGGTGGGATTCAAATCTCTTAGTCTTGACATGCACTTGTTCCTTCAGGAGTGCGGGACGTTGTAGGCGCGCGGACACGGACGAGCCGAGCTCCGGACGACATACACAAGGTGGGTACATTTCCGGGGATTGTGGGAATAGGCATTTACTTATAGAAATAGTATGATTGGGGCAAGGTGAATAGTAAGTCTCCTCTCGTTTTGTACTAACCCTGTTTTACTATTATTTTGCTTATTGTCGATCTGAGGCTCTTGTTTTGCTACACGCACACCGGCGGATTGGCCTCCGCCAGGGTGTGCTTTTCCGGAAAAGTGGTACGTTGACCCGTGTACCCACGCGATGGTGGCGTTAGGAATGGGGGCCCTCATAGGTGGGGGGTGTGAGCGGTGATGTCGAGGTCGGTGCTCGACGGCCGAGGCAGGTGCTCGGCAGGGGGCACCGGGGTAGGGGCTCGGTGCGGTGGTCGGGAAGGGTGCCCGGTTTTTGCTATGATACAGGGTATGACTATTGTAGGCGGTGTTTGAGAGAGACGGTTGCTCCGGTTGCAGTGGTTTGCTATGTTTTAGCCTTTTTTTTCTTATTATACTATTTCTGGTCACTGACTTCCCACTTCGTGACAGGTTCGTCCAGGGGCGAGTGCTAGAGCACCGGTGAGGCCGCAAGAGTGCTGTTCTGACATTGATTGACTTCAGACACAGTGACTCTTCTTTTCCTTTTCTTTTATTACTCATGATAGTTAGATGTGGATTGCGACACCCCCGTGGGGTCGAAGTGGATGTTGCCTCTTACTTTTCCATATGTGCGAATGAGTACTGTTTCCTTCTTTACTTGGCCGTTTTTAAAACCGTGAAAGAAACAAAGAAAACCGTTTGCGAAAACCGCTTTTAAAACGTGGGTGTCGTGTGGGCACCGGATTTTAAAACCTTGTGGAATTTATGCGATTGCGAACTAGTTTTACAAAGGTTGGCATCGGGTGGGTGCCGTATTTCCAAACTCTGTGGATTTATGTGGTTTCGAAATAGTTTTCAAAAAATAATGGCGTCGTGTGGGCGCCGCTTTCAAAACCTTGCGATTATTTATCCTTTCAAATCAGTCGGCCATTTTCCTCGCATAAAAGCTGATGGAGTGTTTGGAATGCATGTTGTATGTGTTTGTACCTCGATTAGTGTGGTTAATGCTTGAGATGAATGTATGATGTAATCAGGATGCCGTGCATATACAAAGGAGACTCTGCCCGTTTGTAGAGTAAACTTGTGTATGCGGCGGGTCTGGGCATGCGTCGGGGAGTAATGATTTTCAAAAAAAAAATATATACTGATTTGGGAGCATCGGTGGCTCTTCTTCCGCGCATTTAAACCCCCGGGGCGTGACAAAATCCGTGCAAAATATCTTGCACCCGTAGGAGATAAGGTGGGTTATCTCGTAGGGGATAATTAATTAATTAAGTAATTAATTATCCGGTGACGGAAATTGGAATCCTCTTACGTACGAATAAAAGGGGGGAAATTAATCGTACGTGTTTAAATTGGAAATTGTAGAATTTATCTCCCATGATTATTTAATGAAGGTGATTAAATAATCGTGACCAGGATTTAAAATTGGAGATTAAATAGCCGATGATTTAAATCTAATTGGGAATTGATTTTCCATGATTATTTAATTAAGTAAATTAAATAATCGGTGATCGGGATTTTTTTAAAAGTGGGAATTTATTTCCCATGATTATTTAATGAAGGTGATTAAATAATCGGTGACCAGGATTTAAAAGGTGAGGATTTTATCTCGTAAATCAGATATTTATTTGAGAAATAGAAACAGGATATTTGTGGGTTTTTCCTGTTACGCACGTGTAAGATAAGAGGAAATTAATAAATAATTAAATATAGGGATTATCGGTAAGGGATTAATTAATTAATGAATTAATTAATTAGAGTCAAAATATCCGAGGAGGATTTTGACGGTGCGTACGTAAT
>JAQOTM010000149.1:0-37745 GCA_029168755.2 Tillandsia fasciculata | reverse complement strand
GTGCCGGAGTCCGCACGCAAAACGGTGCACGGTGCAGGATCCGCACGCAAAACGGAGTCCGCACGCAAAACGGTGCACAGTGCCGGAGTCCGCACGCAAAACGTCCGCACAAGTGCACAGTCCCCAACACAGAAAGAAGCAAGAGGGTCAATTACAGTCTAAAAGAACGCTCCAAAAACTGTACAAAATACAGAAAAACCAACACACGGGACCTACCGATTGCGCCGCCGTCGCCGAAACGCTCCGCCGGGCGACCTCGCACGCAAAACGAGGTCCACGACGACGCCGCACCTCACCCACCTCCCTCCTCACTCCCCTCGCTCTCGGGTTGCAGAAGAAAGATAAGAAAAGGAAGAAGAATGGCGGTGCGGGGAGGAAGAAGAAGAAGAAGAAGAGGAGAGAGGGGAGAGGGTGGTCCACACAGCCGGTCCACGGAGCCGGTCCACGGCACGGGCCACCAGGGGGCCCCACCGGCCGGTCCACAGGGCTGGGCGCGTGCGCCGGGTCCACGCACGCGCCTAGCCGCCACGTGGCGCGCCATGGCCACGCGGGCGCGTAGTCCCCGCGCACACGGGCGTGTTGCACCGCGCCCGCGCAGGCGCGGGACACGGGGGCGCACACGGGCGCGCGCCCCGCGTGCCCGAGCGGGCGCCAACGGGGGCCCGCCACGTGGCGGCCCCCCCTGCGCGCGCCCACGCGCAGGCGCGCTTCCCGAGCGCGCCTGTCTGCGCGCTGTCCTCAGCGTAAACGCACCTCGGGAAATGGGCGCACCACACCTCGTAAAACGTGCCGCTTTGCCTCGAAAAACGCGCAAATCACCCGGGCTCCAAAACCAACAAATAAAAAGTCCATTCTTAGCGATTTCGCGCGCTGAATCCAAAAACGATGTCCGTTTCTCCAAATTCTCATCCAAAAATTTGTCGAATGCCCACTCGATCCGATTTTCGCGCCGGGTCCATTTTTAAAGTCCAATTTGTCCAATTTCAACTCTAAAAATTTCCGAAGGCGACCGGAGAGGTAACTTTTATCCGGACTTCACCCGGAGTCTAATTTTGACATCAGAATCGCGCGAAATCACTTCTAAACTCCCGACGGGTCATCCAAATCCCACGGGGTCTCCATTAAGCCCAAAGTCCACCACTTGTGTCCAAATTGCTCGCAACCCACGCAGGCCTCCAGTGATGCAAGCAAATCCCAAATTGCATCTCAAATTCATTTCTTGGGCCCGACACGCGCACAAACACTCCCAACGGCCACAAAAGCTGCCCAACAACCAGCAACTCCTACGCCGGGGATTCCGGGACCTCACATCCTCCCCCATTAAAAGAAAGTTTCGTCCTCGAAACTAAATCAAGCCCACCAGGAGTCAAGAATACCATGGCTAGGTATCTAACAATACGTCTCCAGCTCCCTAAACTCCACTCGCTCCTCGTGATTACTCCGCAACAACAACAAGTACGGTATGACCCGATGTGCAATTCTCTCATCTCTCGAGCAAGAATTGCAACGGGCGTCCCTCGTACTCCAATAACCACGGATCTCAAAGGGGCAAGTAAATCACGGGCGTGGGAAAAAAACAATCACCACTGAGCTGTGACGTGAAAAACCAAAGGGGCTCCACTAAAAGGCTGGGGGAAACGGGAAGACCACAAGTGTAACACGCACCAAACCACAACATGGTGCCAATCTCAACAAGACGACCCGCAGCATACCCGCACATCCAACCAATAAGGAAGGGAAAACAATAAGTTGGGGTCTTCACTCGGTTACTTCCGATCCGAAATCACCCGAGTGGACTACACAACTGCAGGCTACCCTCAAAAGGGATCCTCAAAAGGCACAATCTTGTGCCACAGTTGGTCGCTCAACAAGCTATCATAACCCCAACAGACCCGCGGGCCGAAGTCGAGCCCTCAACTACAAGAGAACACCCTGACGGGATCCAAACCGTCGGTGAACGGGACTGGAAGCTGGCTCGCAAGGCGATCATAAGCTGATGCCCAAACTCGCGATCAAAAGTCCGAAGCATCCAAAAGACTCTCACCGTTGTGTACCTACAACGTGGCATCACTGCCGTGCACCCACGGCGTGGCATTACTGCCGTGCACCCGGCGTGGCATCACCACCGTGTATCAACGGTGTGCATCACCACCGTGTATCAACGGTGTGGCATCACTGCCGTGCACCCACGGCGTGGCATCATGCCGTGTACCAACGGCGTGGCCTCACTGCCGTTCACCAACGGCGTGGCATCACCGCCGTGCACCAACGGCGTGGCATCACCACCGTGTATCAACGGTGTGGCATCACCACCGTGCACCAACGGCGTGGCATCACGCCGTGCACCAACGGCGTGGCATCACCACCGTGTATCAACGGTGTGGCATCACCACCGTGCACCCACGGCGTGGCATCACTGCCGTGTACCAACGGCGTGGCCTCACTGCCGTTCACCAACGGCGTGTGGCATCACCGCCGTGCACCAACGGCGTGGCATCACCACCGTGTATCAACGGTGTGGCATCACCACCGTGCACCAACGGCGTGGCATCACCGCCGTGCACCAACGGCGTGGCATCACCACCGTGTATCAACGGTGTGGCATCACCACCGTGCACCCACGGCGTGGCATCACTGCCGTGTACCAACGGCGTGGCCTCACTGCCGTTCACCAAGGGGTGGCATCACCGCCGTGCACCAACGGCGTGGCATCACCACCGTGTATCAACGGTGTGGCATCACCACCGTGCACCAACGGCGTGGCATCACCGCCGTGCACCAACGGCGTGGCATCACTGCCGTGTACCAACGGCGTGGCCTCACTGCCGTTCACCAACGGCGTGGCATCACCGCCGTGCACCAACGGCGTGGCATCACCACCGTGTATCAACGTGTGGCATCACCACCGTGCACCAACGGCGTGGCATCACCGCCGTGCACCAACGGCGTGGCATCACCACCGTGTATCAACGGTGTGGCATCACCACCGTGCACCCACGGCGTGGCATCACTGCCGTGTACCAACGGCGTGGCCTCACTGCCGTTCACAACGGCGTGGCATCACCGCAGTGCACCAACGGCGTGGCATCACCGCCGTGCACCAACGGCGTGGCATCACTGCCGTGTACCAACGGCGTGGCATCTAAACCTCACAGTCCTATACCCTCTAAAATTCCGGAGCTAAGGAAGGGCCAAAAGATCGCTAGGCAAAAAACCAGGGCCCCAACTGCACAGGGCAGGACCAATAACACCCATCAATGTGCAACACGTGATCAGGTACCTGAACCTCACAAGCACAAGCTAAGGGTCCTATCTCTAGCCCATACAACAATGCAGATGCCCTACAGAAGAACAGAATGCGATGCTCGGGTAACAATTAACGCTCATGAGCGTGAAGGGAAGATAAGACTAATACATGCCACCTCGTGGCTAGCCGCCCCCGATCCTCATCCTGTGGGACATAGTCGCACTTGGTCGGGGGTGGTCGTCCGCCGGACTGCCGCAAAGAAGTGGCCCTAACTATCTGGCCATAACTGCCGAAGCTCCGCCTGTCTGGAAGAGTGGAGGAGGATGAGCCGAAGCTGCCAATGCGACTGATGACCCCGCTTTAGGACAAGACCATGATCCGTGCCCTGCCTGTGGTCACACTACGGCGCAGAATGCGGCCCACCACAAATGACACAATCATCCCGCTGCTGCTGCTGATACATCGGCTCTGGAGAACCTCCTGGTCTCTGTCTCCTCAGAAACTCACGACCCTCAGACTGGGATCGTGGCAGCCCCGGGGGTCTCGATCTATTCGACTGCCCAAACACAGGTGGCACTGGATGCCTCTCTCCGGAGGTGGTCCTGGCGCTCCGCCTATCTAAGACATGATCACAGCTCCTCGGTCAACCCACCGAGCATGCTCAATCGCTGCATCAAACGTCGGCTCCCGCCGAGAGTACACCAAGTGCTAGATATTCCGATGCAGTCCTTTCTCAACTAGCTCAACCTCCTGGGCCTCAACTAGGCGACATGGGGTACAGCGCTCAACAAATCGCAAAACTCGCGAACGTACTCCCAAAAGAGGTCAACTCCCCTGCCGCAGGAGTCTAAGATCCCCTGTCCAGTTTCTACTTACACTGGCGGGAAAGAAGGCCCTGAGCCGCAAAGCACGAAACTGGTTCCAAGACAACAACTGCGCTCCTGGTAGTCCAACAGGACGAACTCGACGCCACCAAATCTCGGCGTCCAGTCAGACCATCTCAATCTCAGTAAAGTAATCACCTGGTAACTCGACCAGGGCATGTACCCACCTGGTAACTCGGCCAGGGGTATGTACCAATCTGGTAGCTCGGCCAGTGGAAAGTGTCCTCCTGGTAATTCGGCCAGGACATGTGTCCACCTGGTAACTCAGCCAGGGGCAACGTATCCATCTAGTAGCTCGGCCAGTGAAAAGTGTCCTCCTGGTAACTCGGCCAGGACATATGTCCACCTGGTAACTTAGCCAGGGACCATGTATCCATCTGGTAGCTCAGCCAGTGGAAAGTGTCCTCCTGGTATCTCGGCCAGGACAAGTGTCCTCCTGGTAACTCAGCCAGAGAAAAATGCCCTCCTGGCAACTCAGCCAGGAAAAATACCCTCCTGGTAACATAGCCAGGGAAAATATCCTCCTGGTAACTCAGCCAGGGAAAATATCCTCCTGATAACTCAGCCAGGGAAAATACCCTCCTGGTAACACAGCCAGGAAAAATATCCTCCTGGTAACATAGCCAGAGAAAATACCCTCCTGGTAACACAGCCAGAAAAAATATCCTCCTGGTAACACAGCCTGAAAAAATACCCTCCTGGTATCTCAGCCAGGGAAAATGTCCTCCTGGTATCTCAGCCAGGGAAAATATCCTCCTGGTAACTCAGCCAGGGAAATATCCTCACAGCTGGGATCGCCGTCACTTCAAACGGCTCCCACAACAACGCCCCACTCAATAGGCGAGAAGAACCGACTGACACGGCAAAGATCCGAAAATCCCGATAGACCGGTGCCTAGAACCCCAATCAAACAAGAACAGACTCTAGGCTCAGCCTATCGAAATTCTTGATCCTTTACCGTTCAGGGATTCTGCCCTTGTCGGTTAAAGTGGGGAACTAACACAACACACAAACTCCTGGGTCTCGCACTGCTCTGATAGCTCCATCTCCCGCTGCTCGGGTACTCATCAGGTGCGGGGTGTGTCCTTTCACAACACGACGTCTCAGGGGTATCGCAATCCGCTGCACAATAACAAACGTCAGGACACAACAACCATACGACCCAATCCAGCGAAAGTCTAAGGCATGTCATCCATTCCATAGCATCGTGTTGTTCGGCAGCGACATAATCGCTTAGGAAAACAAACATGCCAATCTCTCATCCCGTCTCTTGGGAGAGGTAAAAACTCAATCAAGACTCTCGCTAAAGGTCACGACTCTCACGTAGTCATCCTAATATCCAACCACAAGCCTAGGGTTTCTAAGTCCACCATGACCTACAACCTAGGCTCTGATACCACTCTAATCTGTCACGCCCCGGGCTCGAAACTGCGACCCGGGCTCGCCAACAGATCCGCCATCTGTACGGAAACTGCCGTACAGACGAAGCGTCTAACCTGCAGAAAGAATCATCTACAGTAAACAGATATCAGAGAGCTGAAAGTAAACTACTAAAAACTGCAATCCGAACACTGTACAACTGAAATAATACAATAGCCATCTCCCAAATACGATCGTATACAAAGTCCTCTGATACAAGACTCAAAAGGGAGGTATCTCCAATAAATACATCAGTGTACAAACTCTCGATACAAGAATATCCTCACTACAACAGTCTCTCAAACTGTAAAAGTAAAATACAACTCTATACCTCTCTACAAGGGTCTCTCAACAGAGGAAGAAGAAGTAAACTATCAACCGAAGCTCTCCTCTGAAGGGGGTACCGCTACACTCCAACGACGGGTAGGGAACTAGCTCGCGACTCCCTCGCCTCGGTCCGAAGGATCAGCAACAGGAGCTCAGGAACAGAAGAAGAAGTCCCTGGGGAAAAGACACCACGACGGGTGTGAGAACTACTTCCTACAGTAGTTCTCAGTGGGTGCCGTCAACAAGTCCAACGGTCTGCCCACCAAGTCTACTAGAGGTAAAAGATAACAGGCAAAGAAACTGAACAAGAAAAGCTGGAACTACTCTACAGCTACCATGCCTCTATCTAGACACTCAAAAGTGGAACAGATGAAAGTAAATGAGACCACTCGCACCCAAGGTGCTCAATCGACCCAATCGAACTGACTGCCTCAAAGGTCCAGTCAAGCCTGCGCCTGTCGACTAGGAACGCACCTGCCCACTACCACACATCCACATGAGGACGGGATTTACGTGGGGCGTCCTGTCCGACTAACTCATCCCTCGCGCAAAACTGCCTCAACAGGCCAACCATCGCATCCACAGCGGCATCTCAGGGGGCGCGGCTCCAACTGAGGAAAACGGCGCGGCATAGAGTAATCAACATTGGCATATGCAGGCTAGTCAAAATCCACGCTCACTCACAGAACGGTAGGACTCAAGATCCCCAAATATCTCGCACAACAGTCGGAGCACTCTCGACGACTCAGCTGATCGGCTAACTCGAAACACGAGACACTAGCCTCTCCAACAGCTCGCAGCACAAAGCACACTGGCTGGAGATACTCCACAGCCAGGAACGACCCACAACTCAGGGTAACAAAACAGGTCGGACAACACTCAACGACCTGGGACCACCGTCAACCCCAACGGTTCCCAACAACACCGACCGGAAGATACTCGACGGCCCGGGACTGCCGTCTACTCAACGGCTCCCTCCCATGACAGCGCAAAAGGGAAACAAGACCTCTCGGGACTACCGTTTACCCAAACGGCTCCCCGCACAGATAAGCAACCCGCTACAACTACCAGACTCCACTCTGCTCCCAAGCAAGAGTGCAAAAGCATCCCACACTAAAAGCAAGTCCCGACCTCTCGGCCCACTACCCGGGCGAGAAAACACTATGTCCAGGATGAAAGAACAGTGTGGATGTCTAAGCATAAATAACCCTAGCCCAAGTGAGGGTTTTCTACTGGTCTGGTTACACATGCAACATATGACGGGGGTGCTAGGTCAAGTTCCAAGATAACTATATTAACAGATAATAAAAGGAATAACAATTCCTACAATCTAGCATGCTACACAATGAAATAACTATCATGCATAGTCCTACATCAGTAGAAATACTGTACAGTCCATAAAACTTGGAGATAAGGCCACCCACCTCGATTTGCCACCAATTGCTCGTAGACACTTGCAATTGGCCTCCACGCGATCCGCACGCAAACGGGGCACGCCGCCGGAGTCCGCACGCAAAACGGAGCACGCCGCCGGAGTCCGCACGCAAAACGGAGCACGCCGTCGGAGTCCGCACCAGAAACGGAGTCTGCACATAAAACGGTGCACGGTGTCAGGATCCGCCCGCAAAACGGGGTCCGCACGCAAAACGGTGCACAGTGCCGGAGTCCGCACGCAAAACGGTGCACGGTGCCAGGATCCGCCCGCAAAACGGGGTCCGCACGCAAAACGGTGCACAGTGCCGGAGTCCGCACGCAAAACGGTGCACGGTGCCAGGATCCGCCCGCAAAACGGGGTCCGCACGCAAAACGGTGCACAGTGCCGGAGTCCGCACGCAAAACGGTGCACGGTGCCAGGATCCGCCCGCAAAACGGGGTCCGCACGCAAAACGGTGCAGTGCCGGAGTCCGCACGCAAAACGGTGCACAAAGACACAGTCCCAAACACAGATAGAAACAGGGGTTAATTTACTGTCTAAAAGAACGCCCCAAAAACAGCACAAAAATACAGTAAAATCAACAAACGGGACCTACCCGACTGCGCCGCCGTCGCCGAAACGCTCCGCCGGGCGACCTCGCACGCAAAACGAGGACCACGACGCGCCGCCGCCCTCACCAACACCCCTCCTCACTCCCTCCGCTCTCGGGTGCAGAAGAAAGAAAGAAAAGGAAGAGAATGGCGGTGCGGGGAGGAAGAAGAAGAAGAAAAGAGGAGAGAGGGAGAGGGTGGTCCACACAGCCGGTCCACGGAGCCGGTCCACAGCACGGGCCAACCAGGGGGCTCAAACGGCCGGTCCACCAGGGCTGGGCGCGTGCGCCGGGTCCACGCACGCGCCTAGCGCGCCACGTGGCGCGCAACATGCGCGCCACGCGGGCGCGTAGTCCGCGCGCAACACGGGCGCGTGACACCGCGCCCGCGCTGGCGCGGGACACGGGGGCGCCACACGGGCGCGCGCCCCGCGTTCCGAGCGGGCGCCAGGGGGGCCCGCCACGTGGCGCCCCCACCTGCGCGCGCCCACGCGCAGGCGCGCTTCCCGAGCGCGCCTGTCTGCGCGCTGTCCTCAGCCGTACAGCGCCTCGGAAATGGGCCGCGCCACACCTCGTAAAACGTGCCGCTTTGCCTCGAAAAATGCGCAAATCACCCGGGCTCCAAAACCAACAAATAAAAAGTCCATTCTTAGCGATTTCGCGCGCTGAATCCAAAAACGATGTCCGTTTCTCCAAATTCTCATCCGAAAATTTGTCGAATGCCCACTCGATCCGATTTTCGCGCCGGGTCCATTTTTAAAGTCCAATTTGTCCAATTTCAACTCTAAAAAATTCCGAAGGCGACCGGAGAGGTAAACTTTTATCCGGACTTCACCCGGAGTCTAATTTTGACATCAGAATCGCGCGAAATCACTTCTAAACACCCGACGGGTCATCCAAATCCCACGGGGTCTCCATTAAGCCCGAAGTCCACCACTTGTGTCCAAATTGCGCGCAACCCACGCAGGCCTCCAGTGATGCAAGCAAATCCCAAATTGCATCTCAAATTCATTTCTTGGGCCCGACACGCGCACAAACACTCCCAACGGCCACAAAAGCTGCCCAACAACCAGCAACTCCTACGCCGGGGATTCCGGGACCTCACACGTACACAGAGGGCCGAAATGATAAAGCCCAGACCGAAGATAAACCCACCTGTCAAATCGTAGGCGACTAAACTGAATCGACAGCATGCTCAGAACCAGATGCAAACTGGACAGACCTGAATCAAACATATTGATCAGGGATCAACTTTAACTTTTAATTTAACCTTTTTCAAATCAACTTAAAACCTTTTCATTATGTCAACTCGACTTAAACCCTTTTAATCCCTTAGCAGTTGTGTTTGTTAACATCTAGACCAACATATCTTTTAATGTATATTTGGTAAAATTACCAAATTGCCCCTCCGGAAATTTCCTTTTTGAATTTTCGGAAAAACTCAGGCTTAATCTTGCCGCTGGCTCAACCAGATTCTACTGGGACTCAACAGTCGGCTGGTGAAACCGCTGTAATTTCTCAAATTACACGATTGCCATCCGGATACCGTAAAATTGACGATTTTTGCCGATTCTCGGACTGTTATCCGATTTTCGCTCAACGAGAGCCGTTGGATTCCTAACGAAAAGTTTAGGAATCAATTAAATATTTACTAAACTGTATATGCTGTAAATTTGCGTTTAGACCCCTAGGGTTCTTAAAATCACACTTTTAATGATATTTTGAGCACTGTTTTCGCTCGTTCTCTCAACTGGAAAATTATTTTAACAATCCGTCACTTCCAGCAGGTGACTTCCATCTTGCTGAACACCATGCTCACCATTTTGTGACAGCACGGAACCCGAGGCAAACTTCGGGCCATAAAATACTCTCTAACATAGCCTAAAATGAATTTTTGTTTCTCCGAGACTTCAAACACTGTTTCTAACACGAGCATCGCGTTCAGTGACCCCAAAATAGCCAGGAATGCACTGTCGCGGCTTCGCAAACAGCCTAGAACACAGTTTTGTCTCAACATTACAGTTTTAGGTTGTTTAAACTACAACTTTTAATTTAAACTTCAAACAGTTAAAGTTTGTATATCAAAGTTGTTCTAAACATTGTTAAGACACCAGGGCTTGCACTGGTTGCAGCCCAGGTCTGCTGGATCACAGAGATCCATCCTCTTGCAAACATACAAGTTTATAAAACTCCAATTCTCTATCCACTCAGTTCCTGTTTGAACTGAAGTGAGCACAGAGCTCAGGGGATGAATTTGAGCAACTTTCATATTCACAACTTTGTCAAATTCCCATTATTTCTTCATTCAGGCATTTCATCAAGCATCTAGCATGCATAATTTGTAAACTACTACATAGGCTATTATATGAGTTAGATCTCTGTCTTTACAGCATCTGGAGCAGGTTTTTATGGAGCAAAACATCCTACTAAGTATCTGGAGCATTTCTCCTCAACTTGGAGCAATCCGGAAACCCTAGGTTGGTCGGCTCAAGGAAGGAGATGAAGCTCCAAATCTTGAAAATCGTGACCAATCATCCAAAGGTTCTGGGACCAATCCATTTGCACAAAACCTCTCCAAAACTCGAAGCAAACATACCTGGACCCGTGCAAGCAACGGGAGTGCGGCGGCGGCGCGGGGAGCAAAGCTCCATTTTTGGAGCTCAAGCTCGTTAATGGCGGATTTTTACAGAGGCCACAAGAAGTCTTCCAACTTATATGGAAGCTTCCTCTGGTCCATACAAAGATTCCCGACCCTTCCTCCCCGGCCGGAGATGGCCGGAACGCCGGCGGCCGCAATTCTTCCATTCTCGGGTTCATCCATGGCCGACCCTCATTCGGGCTGCATGGGAGCCATGCAAAAGCATGGTTGGGATCCTCTGGGTCCCAGCAACACTTCTGGGTAGGTGGCCGGCGTCGGGGAAGCCCGCCGGCGCCGGAGCATGAAGCTCGGCCAACAAGTAATAACTCCAAAAGCTAGGGCCTCAATTATCTTTTAAAATACTAGGCCATAATTATTCAAATTTTGCAGATTTGTTAGACATACCCTACAGTCCCTACATACCAATTTTCAGCTTGGTTGGTTCATTAGTTGCAAAGTTATCTCAAGGTGGAGCTTTATTAGGTTTCCGGCAAGAGATGTTTTCCGTCGGCCATGCGCTTTGCATGGGGACTTGAGGCTTGGCAGGGAGCAACTTAGGGACCTAAAGGGTCCTATGCTACTGGTCTAGGGCTCATGCAAACCGTGGTTTAAAGACACTCACCTTGGCCGGAGTTGGTGAAGAGGGAGGAAGCCGGTTCTCTTCTTCCTTCTTCGCGCGGCCACGGTAAGCAACCAGGGAGATCCACGAGTACTGGGAACACCTCAGGAAACCTCCAAGCTCAACTGGGACAAGTTTGGTCCAACCTCTTCTTCTCTCTTCTCTCTCTCGGGTTTGCACTAATAGTGTTAGTGTTCCTTGGCCACCCACACTTCGGGACAAAGTCTGGGAGGTGCAGAAGCTCTAGGTGATGCCTAGAATTCCTTCTTGACTCCTCGTATATGCAGCAGGAGATCAAGAGCCATCTTTGCCTTTAATGCAAAGATTCTTTTGAAGAATCTTCTCAAACCGGGTTCACACCAACTCTAAAACTCCGAGCACTTCACAGTGGGTGCAAATTGCACCCAAGACCTTGATGTTTAAGTCTTGTAAAGTTTGGTACAAAAACAATATAGTTTTCTCAACAATTACACCCTTTTTCGATGCATTTCACGCATCTCAAGAAAAACCGCCGGTCATTTCGCGAAACGGACTTCGCCACGACGTCCGGCTCGTCGAGACCTGTCAAGTAGCGTATTCGTTTGATGTGTTTGACGCTCTGATAAAATCTCGGGCCATAAAGTTTGTCGAAATGCGGTATATTGCACGCATCCCGATGCACCCGGGTCGCCAAATGCGAAATCCGTCAGTGCCATCGCGCTCAGAACGTCAAAATTAGCTAGGGTCCATTACTAATACCCCTATGTTAAAATTTAAAATAGTGGTTCGGCCATTAGTGTTCTAAGGGGATTTAAAATATAGTGTTTACTATTCACTTAAGTTGTGGGGCCCACCCGCTTCTTTTCTGATTTCTGGAAGATCCGACCGTCGGATCGAAAACATATGAATATGAAACTTCTATGTTTCGACGAGACGATCGCAATGGTGATCTCGGATTTTCCAGATCAGACCCCGATCAAAAGTCGATATTTTTGGGCCACTATTGCACCACTAATTACCCATTTTTGCCATTTAAATAATTCAGAAAATTATTTAACTCAGATTTTTGGATTTTAAAAATCATGGTTACTACAGTTCCATCGAAGAATGGGGGTCTGTTGATGTTTCCACCTTCAACCATTGTTTACAACCCTATTCCCTCTCTGATACCACTTGTTGGGTTATGTATAATTGGATCTAAATAGGGGAAAAAACACCTAGAGGGGGGTGAATAGGTGTAAACAATAAACACTCAAAAAATCATTGCGCAATAAAACCCAATGCGGAAATAAAAATAAACACGCAAGATTTTTACGTGGAAAAACTCCAAACCGGAGTAAAAAACCACGGGACCGATCACACGGCGAAATCCACTAGAATTAAACACGTACAAGGTGATATACCGTACTCACAGACGACTCAACCTTTTACCATACGCTCCTAGTAGATCTTCTCCACTCGCTCCGCAACGCTTCTCGAATCCACGATCTGCGCCCAACGCCGAATCCACGCGTCCAACGTCGAGTCCACGACGTCCGACCGAATCCACGGTCTTCACCCAGTAGCACGCTTCGAATCCACGAACGTACCTCGCTCCGAATCCACGAGAGCGGTTGCACCTTGAATCCACAAGGCCACGCGAGTCCACGCGCCGATTTTGGGTAAATCGTTGTTTTTGGGTGGTGATGATCCGCCGAATACTTAGATTAGAAATAGATCGGAAATACCATCTAAGTATTCATTAATTTGATTCTACTCAAAATCTGAGTTTGGAAAACCTAGAATCAAATTAATCAATATAGATGAAGAAACATAGAATTAAATCTATTGATTTCCTTTCTTCTCTATATGTGGATTTTTTCTTTTTCGGCTTATATTTTTCGTATGCCCTAAAATGAATCATAGGGTCTATTTATAGGTTAGAAACCATTGGAAGAAGATAAGGATCAAAAACTAACCTTTTCTGGAATTTTACAGGACGGCGATCCGGACTGGAATTGGCGATCCGGACTGTCTCAACGAAACAGACGATTTCCAGAAAAAGGACATTCGGGATCCGGATCGATTTCCGATCCGGATCGTTCATACAATTTTCAAACACACGTTCGGGGTCCGGATTGAAATTCCTGATCCGGATGTTCATGCAATTCCTTCAAATTACACGTTCGGGATCCGGATCTGAAATTCCAAGGTCCGGACTGGAATTGTGATGAACCACCCTTCGGGATCCGGATTGTAAAGTCCGATCCGGATCCTGAACATGTCCCATGTCCAGTTTTTGATTTTTATGCAATTAAAACTTCTTCCAAGTGTTTCTACACTATAAGAAGTATTCGGATCACCAAAAATCTTTAGTTAAACGTACCTGATCCTTTTGAATTCTTCTTTCTTGAGATTGAGGTATATGATCCAAACTTCTTCATCTTCAATCTTCAAGACTTAACACTTTCACGAAATACGCCAACTCAAATTCCGTAACATCGTCTATTATCCGCGTAGCTTTTCTGTCTGCTCTGGGCGGTCAGTAGTCTTTGTCTAATCAACCGTACCTTTGCCTCGGTCTCCTCCACCAAATCTGGGCCCAGAAACTTACGCTCACCCAAGTCGTCCCAGCATATTGGAGACCGACAGCGGCGCCCGTACAGGGCCTCGTATGGTGCCATCTGAATGCTGGCCTGATAGCTATTATTGTAGGCAAATTCCACTAGGGGTAACACCGTGACCACCCTTCGCCCAAGTCCAATACGCACGCTCGAAGCATGTCCTCCACAATTTGTATCACCCGTCTGATTGTCCGTCGGTCTGCGGATGAAAAGCCGTACTGAAATGCAACTTGGTCCCCATCGCCCGTTGCAAGCCCTGCCAAAAGTTCGACACAAATCGCGTGTCTCTGTCCGACGTGATAGATGCCGGTACCCCATGCAACCTTACTATCTCATTGATGTATGTTTGCGCCAACCGTTCCTGAGTCCACGTCGTGTGTATGGGCAGAAAGTGGGCCGATTTCGTCAAACGATCCACAATGACCCATATCGCATCGTGTCCCTGTGGCGATCTCGAGAACCGGTCACGAAATCCATGGTAATCATTTCCCACATCCACTCGGGCACCGGTAACGGTTGCAATTCCCTGCCGGGCGTTGATGCTCGGCCTTCACTTGTTGGCATACCAGGCAGTGTGCCACGAATCGAGTCACATCTTCCTTCATCTTGGGCCACCAGAAGGTCTGTTTGACGTCCTTGTACATCTTCGTTCCCCCGGGGTGCGCCGCATAAGGAGCAGTATGCGCCTCTATAGTGATCGACCCTTAGGGGTATTTTTGAACTCACATGTGATTGCTTAAGCCTCAAGCGAAATAAAATTATTTAATTTTCAAAAGCCGGTCGGGGCGGGGTGTGTGTATTTTTCTGCGATAGAGCGCGGAAAACGATGACCGACGGTGCGATCGGATTCGAAATCCGATGTCGGGATCTCCCGGAACGGGATCCTTAGTGACGCGGAGATTAGTCACGCATCGGAATCGTGCAAAATATCTTGCACCCGTAGGAGATAAGGTGGGTTATCTCGTAGGGGATAATTAATTAATTAAGTAATTAATTATCCGGTGACGGAAATTGGAATCCTCTTACGTACGAATAAAAGGGGGAAATTAATCGTACGTGTATTTAAAATTGGGAATTTATCTCCCATGATTATTTAATGAGGTGATTAAATAATCGGTGACCAGGATTTAAAATTGGAGATTAAATAGCCGATGATTTAAATCCAATTGGGAATTGATTTTCCATGATTATTTAATTAAGTAAATTAAATAATCGGTGATCGGGATATTTTTAAAAGTGGGAATTTATTTCCCATGATTATTTAATGAAGGTGATTAAATAATCGGTGACCAGGATTTAAAAGGTGAGGATTTTATCTCGTAAGTCAGATATTTATTGAGAAATAGAAACAGGATATTTGTGGGTTTTTCCTGTTACGCACGTGTAAGATAAAGAGGAAATTAATTAAATAATTAAATAATAGGGATTATCGGTAAGGGATTAATTAATTAATGAATTAATTAATTAGAGTCAAAAATATTCGAGGAGGATTTTGACGGTGCGTACGTATGAAATAAGATAAAAAGGGATAAATAAATAACGGATTTATTTATTCCCCGTTTACCGAATGGAAACCCTAATTTAAAATACCGCCTCCTCAAACCCTTCTCTTTCGTGCGTACCGAAAACCAAACGAAACTCTAATTAGAAAATAAAAAGGCGAAACCCTAACCGGAGGAGAAAAGAGGAAAAAAGAAGGAGGAAGCGGAGGAACCCGATCGCCCTGATTCTTGTGCCGGAGATCGGAGAACGAGATGCCATCGTCTACGGGGAGCGGATCCGGGTCTCCAACGCCAAAAGGAAACAAGATCGGTTCTTTAATTCCGATAAATTAAGGTTAGTGAACATCGTTCGGTTGTTAAATTAATCGGGGGTTTTCCGTGTTCTTGTTAGATTATTTTTAATCGGAACATCGTTCGCGGATTTTCGTCGGGTTTTGATCCATATTTTATCCTCGTTCTTGATCGGGTGATCGAGGATTTTTATCGGATTTTAATTGATGGTTTTTAATCGGTTTCTTTTTGACGGACCTCCGATCGGCGTTTTGGTTGTTCGTCGATCGTCGGTTTAGCCGTTAGAATTACCGGGAATTTTCGGGAATTTTTGGGGCGACTTCGTCGGGACATAGTGGGTTAACGGGAGGCCGCCGCCGCCGTTGATAGATGGGAGGCCGCCGCCGTCGTTACCATGTTCGCGGGGTCGTCACCGGGATCCCACGGGAGCGAAAACAGAGGAGAAATCGCGAACGGGAGCGAAAACGGCGAAGAAAAACGCGAAAATTGGGGTTTACTGTGCTGTCCGTACGGCCGCGGTCCACAGACCCCGGGCGTGCACCCGGTGCACGCCCCGTTGTCCCAAAAGCGCGGACCCGGCGCACGAAACCGTGCGCCGGGCTGCACAGTGTGCGCGGTGCACGCTCTAGGCGTGCACCCGCGTACAGGTCTTCACCCGGGAAGCGTGGACCCGGCGCGCGTTGGAGTCGTGCGCGGCCCGGCCCACCTCGCCTAGGTGCACGCCTCCTGGTGAGCCCGGCGTACGCAGCGCGGCCGCCCGATGCGACCCGGTCCATGGTTGCCCCCGTGCACCAACCGACAGCCCGAAATTCATTTGCTCCGTTCTTGTCCGTTTTTCCACCGTTTTGAGCGCCGTTTTCGCCGTTGGGATCGTTTTTCCGTGGCTTTCTTGGCACGGCCACTTGGGACCTTCTTGGTCATTATTTTATTATGTTGGGTGCCGCGCGGGTTCCGGTTTTCGGCGAACCGGACGGTGTTGGACTTTTCCGTCAAAAAGAGTAAATTGGGTCTTTTGTTTTGGGATGTTAGTACACGTTTGTGACTATAGTATCCTTGCGGACTTTCCTTAGGTCCAGGGGTGCAGCGGGAGAGCGCGAAGGATATAGGTTGTTGGGTTTAGGTTAATAAGGATCTAAATAGGGGAAAAAACACCTAGAGGGGGGTGAATAGGTGTAAACAATAAACACTCAAAAAATCATTGCGCAATAAACCCAATGCGGAAAAATAAAAGAACACGCAAGATTTTTACGTGGAAAAACTCCAAACCGGAGTAAAAAACCACGGGACCGATAACACGGCGAAATCCACTAGAATTAACACACGTACAAGGTGATATAACGTACTCACAGACGACTCAACCTTTTACCATACGCTCCTAGTAGATCTTCTCCGCTCGCTCCACGACGCTTCTCGAATCCACGATCCGCGCCCAACGCTGAATCCACAGCGTCCAACGTCGAGTCCACGACGTCCAACCGAATCCACGGTCTTCACCCAATGGCACGCTTCGAATCCACGAACGTACCTCGCTCCGAATCCACGAGAGCGGTTGCACCTTGAATCCACAAGGCCACGCGAGTCCACGCGCCGATTTTGGGTAAATCGTTGTTTGTTTGGGTGGTGATGATCCGCCGAATACTTAGATTAAAGATAGATCGGAAATACCATCTAAGTATTCATTGATTTGATTCTACTCAAAATGTGAGTATGGAAAACCTAGAATCAAATCAATCAATATAGATGAAGAACCATAGAATAGATCTATTGATTTCCTTTCTTCTCTATATATGTGGATTTTTCTTTTCGGCTTTCTTTTCTATTTCCCCGATGCCCTAGAAATGAATATAGGGCTATTTATAGGTTAGAAACCCTAGGAAGAATATTCGGATCAAAAACAGCCTTTTCTGGAAAGATTTACCGACGGCGATCCGGATTGGATTTGGCGATCCGGATTGCAGAAGCACAAAGACGGTTTCCAGAAAATTGCCTGTTCGGGATCCGGATCGTAGTCCCCGATCCGGATCGTTCATACAGTTTTACCAAAACATCAATGTTCGGGATCCGGATTGCAATTCCTGATCCGGATCGTTCAAGCAAACAGGTAAAACTAGTGTTCGGGATCCGGATCATGGAATGCTGCGATCCGGATTGAACCAGTGTATGAACGAACACCCTTCGGGATCCGGATTGCAAGCCACGATCCGGATCCTGAACATGTCCCATGTCCAGTTTTTGATGATTAAGCAATTAAAACCTCTTCCAGGTGTTTCTACACTATAAGAAGTATTCGGATCATCAAAATTCTTTAGTTAAACGTACCTGATCCTTTTGAATTCTTCTTTCTTGAGATTGAGGTATATGATCCAAAGTTTCTTCATCTTCAATCTTCAAGACTTAATACATTCACGAAATACGCCAACTCAAATTCCGTAACAATCTCCCCCTTTGGCGGTTTCGTGACAAAACACAAATCCACAAAAGAAAATTCAAAAAGATATTTTTGTTGCTATCACCATACAACAAAAATTTACAAAAGAGTTCCAGAAATTAAAAACATGAGATAAACTCCTAAAACAGACTCTAGACTTAGACATCTGTAATCTCTGCACACAGAAAGCATTCTTGACAAACAAAATCGTTAGATACCTCAAGAATTGAAACATACAAAACCAACTACAGAGATAGAGTTTATCTCATCATGACATTTGAAAAATTCAGATATGTAAGAGAATCATAGTTAAAACCAACATATCTTCTAAGCAGTCAAAAACCAAATGTCAAAGTATGTTAGTCCAACATCAACTTGTTAGTCATATTACATGCCCAAATAGTTAGTCGAATAGTTAGTATAGAAGCATGTCACAAATCACAAAAAAAAAAAAGTTGAGTTGAGGTCATACTTACCTTATAGTCATTGATATTCACAATCATTGTTCAAAGTTCATTGCAAAGTCTAACTCTCTCTCTCTCAAACTCTCTCCCCCTTTTTGTCACAAAACAAAGCCAAAACGTAGCAAGAGCTACAATATGTAAGGAGAGTAAAAAAAAAATTCTAATAATATGCACAAACTGAGAACTAAACTAAAAAATCAATAAGACTAAAACCTAAAAATCCTGCACAAAAAGAAATGAGTCAAAGATAGTCAGTTGTCAGAATCTGAATCGTCAGAACTTGTGCAACCCAGCTTGTAGAACATCTTTGTCAATCGCTTGTGCACAGAATTTATCTTCTTCGTGATGGTAATGTGAGCTGCTGTAGTGATCTCAAGCTCATTGGCAATTCTTTGTTGTTCCTTCAAATTTGTTCCTGCTGAACGATAGTTGTTGCTGTGACTTAAAATCGATTTAACGATGCTTCATCATCTGTGCCAGGTGCTTGCCGAGATGGTGATGCATGCGTGCTTGTACCGGGCTTCGTTCCAGATGCAGAAGGTTGAGTGACATGTGGCAACTTGTGAAGGGATTTGACAATTGTTGACTCATCTATCATGCTCAGACATTGATGATAGGTTGTAGAAGTGATATCAACTTGAAATTTCTTTAAGATCCTCATTATAATCAATGGAAATGGAAGTCTTTCAGCAGGATGAGGATGCTCGACATATCGCGCCATTCTATTCCAGATGATGTACGGAATGTTGATATTCAATGCCGTTGCCTCTGATGGATGTCCTATGAGATACAAGAACAACAACCGTTCCCATCTCACAACCTTCGTCTGCATGTTTGGAAGTATATTGTAACACGTGATGAAGTTTAAGAAGCGATATTCAAGACGAAGTTCTTTGGATCGAACAGATTTTTCGGTTGATTGTGTTCCCTCGAGACAAATTCCCTCGATCACTTTTCGCCATAAAGTGTTTGTCAAATTTACTCCTTTCAGGTAGTGAGCTCCTGTCTTGCTGGCTTCCATTCCCAAAACCTCGCCAATCAATTGTGGAGTGATCTTAAATCTTGTGCCTTGGATATTCGTGTAGAACTCCATAGGACCGTTCTCAAATTCCCGAAGATGCCGTGCATTGGTATAGAAGGTCCTCACATGGTGCAGGCAGTAGCCAGAGTTTCTGGGAAGCGACACACTTGAATGAGATTCGCTTGTTCAATCAAAGTACCAAATTCAGGGCAGTGACCTTGTAGAGCCTCAATGTTCACATGCCTTTCACCAATGCATTCGCGATGTTCAAACGCTCTAAGACGATCATTGTTAACAAATACTTCTTCAACACGGGCGGAGAGTCAGGAGCAATTGGCGGGTCAACACTGGTGTTCTGTCTTAGTCCAAACGTCGAGCAAGTCGTTTCGTTTTATAGAGATAGTTGGAGCAGACATAGGAGCTTTCCCAGTGTCCATGGGAGCTTTTCCTTTTGGTCTTGAGGTAGTCGGCAATACCTCATCATCATCATCATCCGTTATCATATCCCAGTGAATTTCATTCTCGTTTTCTTCAAGTTCAGTGTCACTAATGACATCGACTTCTCCCTTTCTTTGGAGTTTCTTGGCCCTTTTCAATTTATTAGTTGCTCTAGTAAGCACCATTGTAACAAGTAGCAGGATCAACCAGGAGAATGCCATTGATCTAGTGCTTTGAGTTTGAGAAAGTGTCCTGTGAAAACCAACTCAAGAACATATGAAAAATCGTCAATTTTGAAAAATTTGAAAAATTGTACCTAGACAATCATAATCATGTAGAGAAGCCAAGAATCAAATTAGTTTTCCAAAAAGAATTTTAAAAATAGATCAATTCCATGATTTTCAAAAATTCCTCTTTTATGCCCTAAACCAGAATTTTTAGAAATCGAAGCCTAAAAACTCGTTTATCTTGAGAAAACCCAGCATAAAAGCAAAACTAATTGACCCAGAGTTCTTATTTCAAAAGAAATTTGATCAAAAACCATTCACAAACGAAAAAGTTCCAATTTTTCAACTCACGTTTGATGAAAAACTGTAAAAACCGAGTTTTGATCAATAAAACTTACTTGAATCCGAAGAACTTTGAGTTTTGAAGCTCCAAGAAGCAAGAAATCTAGAGAGAGAAACTCTAGAGGCTTGAAAACCAAAGATTAGGGTAAAAGAAATCAAAATCTCTTTGTTTTTATAAAACCCTAGCCGTGATCCGGATCGGATCGAGAATGTGATCCGGATCGGCTACCCGCAGGAGAAATCCTGCGTTCGGGATCCGGATCACTTGCCCCGATCCGGATCGGCTACAACTTTTTCTTCAGAAAAATTTAGAAAAATTCCATAAAATCCAGAAAAAGTATGTAAGCACTTTACCATGTCAACTTTAAACAAATGACATCGTTTCATACAACAAGAAATAGATTATGCAAAATCTATCAAAAATATCCAAAAATGAAACGAAAATTTACGAAAGTTAAAACACTTAAAGTTGAACAACTTCAATTACATCTATCCTGATCTTATGTGTAATGCCTTTATCAAATCATCAATTTTGGTAAAGAAAATGAAATACCAAGATCAATAGATGTTTGAAATCCCAGATAAGTTAGATAATATATCTAGACAATCTGTTGAAGGAGTGGCTCTTTGAGCATCTTTTATCAAAAATCCCACCTTATACCAACCATGAAATACGACTGAGTCAAGTATTTCAATATGATTTCATCAACAATTTTCAAAACAAAAATTTGCTTTTCATTCATGGAGTATCTTTTTTCTTTCATTTTCTCCATGTGGTGGTAGTTTTCACACTCCTCATTGGGATGTAACTCTTTCCACATCTTTTGAGCATTTTACATTTCATTGACTCCCCCTCAATTGGCTATCAATTATTTAATATATAAGGTATTCAACCAAACCATTGATCTCGAATTCATACTCGACTAAGCAATCAAATATGATAATGACTATACCAAGAGATCATTGAGAGAGAAATTGACTTTGATCACTTAAAAGATGGTTTAATTAACGTAAATGATCATTGCAACATTGAAATATTATGACATCAAAAGCATAATAAATTTCTAAATGCATAAAAGGATGCAATTAAAGTCAATTATGATTTATGCTCAATTAGTGTGCTATGTACAGAACATAGATAAAGAACAAAACAAAACAAGAACAAAAACAAAACCTAATCTAAGCAAAGGTTTCAAAAGAGTTTATTTCAAGGAAAGCATGCCAATTGCTTTACGCAAGTGAATAAAACGTTTTTGATCCAAAGGTTTTGTTAAGATGTCGGCTAATTGATCCTCAGTTGAAATATATGACAGTTGAAGAATGTTTGATTCAACTAGCTCTCTAAGAAAATGATATCTAAGTTCAATATGTTTTGTTCTAGAGTGCAACACAGGGTTTTTAGAAATGTTAATAGCACTAGTGTTGTCACATAAAATGGTTACCGAAGATGTTGAAATCCGGAAATCGCTCAACACGCTTTTCATCCAAATCAATTGGGTTGAACAACTTCCTGCAGAAATGTACTCCGCTTCGGCAGTCGAGAGTGCTATGCAGTTCTGCTTTTTACTGTGCCATGCAACAAGGCAGTGGCCAAGATAGAAGCATGCACCACTCGTGCTTTTCCGGTCATCCACCGATCCAGCCCAATCGGCATCTGAGTATCCAACAATATCCAAAGTCGTTCCCATAGGATACCAAATTCCGAAATTGATTGTACCTTTGATATACCGGATGATCCGTTTCACCGCTTTCAGGTGAACCTCCTTCGGTGCTGATTGATATCTCGCACAAATCCCAACACTGAAGGATATATCCGGGCGACTAGCCGTGAGATATAGTAGACTTCCAATCATACTGCGGTACAGTTTCTCGTCTACATTCTCACTTTGTGATTCACTTCCAAGTCCCTTATGGCTAGTTCCCATTGGAGTCGGAAAATCCTTAGAATTTTCAAGATCAAACTTTTTGACCAACTCCAGTGCATACTTGGATTGACACAAGTGAATTCCTTCATCGTTTTGTTTAACTTGTAATCCAAGAAAATAATTCAATTCGCCCATCATGGACATCTCAAATTCGCTTTCCATGGTCTCCGCGAATTTAGAAGCATCATTATCTCTCGTTGCTCCAAAAACAATGTCATCGACATAGATTTGAGCAACTATGAAATTGTTTTGATAATGCTTCACAAAGAGAGTCCTGTCAGCTCCCCCTCGAGTGTAGCCCTTTTCCAAAAGGTGCTTTGTCAACCTTTCGTACCATGCTCGCGGTGCTTGTTTCAGACCGTAAAGAGCCTTTTTCAGACGAAAAACATGGTTAGGTAGTTTATGATCCACAAAACCTTTCGGTTGAGCTACATAAACTTCCTCATTTAAAAATCCATTTAAAAAGGCGCTCTTAACGTCCATTTGAAATAATCTGATTTTAAAATGACAAGCGATCGCAAACAATATACGAATGGACTCGAGTCTAGCTACAGGGGCGAAAGTTTCATCAAAGTCTATACCTTCTACTTGAGAATAGCCTTGAGCAACTAACCTTGCTTTGTTCCTGATGATAGTACCTTCTTCGTTTTTCTTGTTCTTGAAGATCCATTTGGTACCTATCACATTGTGTTGCTTCGGAGGCTTCGTTAATTCCCAGACTTTGTTTCGCTCGAATTGATGGAGCTCTTCCTGCATTGCTTTAATCCAGTAATCATCTTGGAGAGCTTCATCAACATTCCTTGGTTCGATTTGAGATACATAGCATGCAAATCCGCAAACCAATTGTCTCCGTGTTCTAACTCCTTCTTGTGGATCTCCAATTATGTTCGATTCAGGGTGATCCTTGGAGATGCGTAACGTTTGAGGTAGAGGAGTAGGCGGAGGTACACGAGATGATTCCTGCACATCAGATAAGCTTGAAGAACCGTTAGATGCATCAACATTATTATCGAAAGAATTGTTAGAAGAAGATGCATTAGCAGGTGTATCATCATCAAGAGAGATATCGAGGGTAGATTTTTCAGATTCAAAATGAAAAGCTTCATCTACCTTAACATTTATCGATTCTACGATCGTCTTAGATTCTAAGTTAAAAACTCGATATGCTCTGCTGTTTGTAGAATAACCTAAGAAAATCCCTTCGTCACTTCGAGAGTCAAATTTTCCAAGATTTTCACGATCACGTAAAATAAAACACCGACTCCCAAAGATACGAAAATATTTGATGTTAGGTTTTCTACAAAACCAAAGTTCATATGGTGTATTCAATGTCCCCGGGCGCAAATACACGCGATTGATAACATAAACAGCAGTGTTCACCGCTTCAGCCCAAAAATAAAAAGGTAAGTTCCGGCTGTGAAGCATAACACGTGCCATTTCCTGTACGACCCTGTTTTTGCGCTCGACTACACCATTTTGTTGAGGTGTGTAAGGTGCGGAGAATTCATGTTTAATGCCATTAGAAGTGCAAAAATCAATGAATTTGGAATTTATGAATTCCCCACCTCTATCACTCCTAACTCGAGTAATCCTATCATTCTTTTCTATCATAATACGATTGCAGATTTCGAGAAAAGAATCAAAGGTATCAGCTTTTTCTTTTAAGAAAGCTACCCAAGTATATCTAGAAAAATCATCAACCAACAAGAAAATATACCATTTACCTCCCAGAGATGGTTGACGAGTTGGCCCCATTAAGTCCATATGCAAAAGTTCCAAAGGCCGTTTTGTACCTATGTGGTTCAAGTTCTTGTGTGCAGTCCTAGACTGTTTTCCCTTTTGGCAACCGCCACACACAAGGTTTTGTTCAAAAGAAAGTTTCGGAACCCCCTTGACCACATCTTTATTCGAAATTCTAGCAAGTTCCTTAAAGTTTATGTGACCTAGCCTTTCATGCCAAAGTGTTTCATTTTTCAAAGATGCTAGGTTACATTTTTCAGAAATCTTAGTAGGAACTACATAACAATTGTTTTCTGATCTAACCCCCTTTAAAAAGAAAGCATGGTTCATGTCAGTTACAGTGCATTTATCAGATGAAAAATTAACTGAATAACCACTATCACACAGTTGACTTATGCTTATGAGGTTAGTCTTAAGGCCATGAACAAATAACACATTATCTAGAACCGGGCCATCTGGAATAGCTACCGTTCCCTTTCCAACAATTTTGGAAGACCGACCATCTCCGAAAACAACAAGTCCTCCGGAGTTTTTCTCAAATGTTTGAAAACAGTTTTTATCGCCGGTCATATGACGGGAACACCCGCTATCCAGGTACCAAGACGAACTATCATATGCATGCAAGGAAACATTGGTAGCAAGACAGGGAAAATTTCACCTTTGCGCACCCAAACCTTTTTGGAATGCGTCGGTAATGATCGTGAAGTTGATTTCCTAGGTGAGAGCGTCTTGCTTGAAGAATTGCTGCTCCTTGATGATGTCGTCTTGAGCGGTGTACTACCAAGGCTCTTTTCCTTCAATGAATTGCAGTTGATTTTCGAGGAATAGCCTTTTTGGTAGTCATTGCAAGAGGTGCTTGAGGTGTGCGTTTGGCTTCCGTCTTGCAATTTCTCCTTATGTGCCCTGAAATGCCACAACGAAAACATACCTTGGTTCTTGTCGATTCCGAGGAGGATGTAGTAGGTTGTTGTCGTTGCTTGTCGTGAATTCCGGTGTCGGAGGAGGAGATACCGACTGAGGCACAAATACTGTACCACTCGAACTTGGAATGTCTCCAGTTTGAGTGTATCCGAGGCCGAACTTATTTCTTTGACCGAGACCAAGAAGTCTGTCCAACTTACTCCTTCCAGAAGAAAATCTCTTTAAGTCATCCTTCAGTTGGCGTATGGTCTCCGTCATTTCCAATTTTTCCTGTCGAGCCTCGCCGTTGAGCTTCAAGAAGTAATTCGCTTTGTTCACCATATCCATATAATTCTTCTCGAGTTGCTCATTGGACTCTTGAAGGGAAACATTTGTTTTAATCAGATTATCCCTTTCCACTTCAAGATCGGTTGAGATAGAGGTTACCCTTTTTACTTCATCTTCAAGATCCTGCAATCTCTCTTTCAACCCCTTGTTTTGCTTAGCCAGTTTCTTTGAATCCCTCAAAAGCTTATGGTAGGCTAAAACAAAATCTTCACCTTCCGAATCATCTGATTCATCGTCCGTTGCAATCTTTTCAACAGTGGAGTTGGACAGTGAGTCGGATGTACTTGCCATTAAGCACATGAAGGGTGAAGATGTAGTGGACGCGTGGAAAGCTGTCGCGTTGTCTTCTTCATCACTTGAGGATGACTCATTTGACGTGGAGTTGTCATCCCAAGTAACGACTTGCATCGCTTTCTTCTTAGCCGGATTCTTGTTGGGACATTCCGTTGCAATGTGGCCGTAGCCTCGACATTTGAAGCACTGAACTTGTCCCTCAGAACTTTTCTTATCCTTTGAGAAGTTCTCTTGCTTTCTTGACTTGTAGCTTGAAGAACCCTTGCCTTTCTTCGACTTTCCGAAGGATGAGTTTTGCTTGAATTTCCCCTTCGAAAGTTGCGGCGAAACTTCCTTGTCAAGAGAGCGAGCTGCTTCTCAAAGTCCTCCATAGAAAGGTTCTCGTCGTCGTCCGAGGAGGATGAATCCGCGTCTTCTTCTTTAGTTGATTTCAATGCGTAACCTGAAGACTTAGAAGAGGATGCCTTTCCAGAAGAATAGTTAGTAGGAAAAGTCATTTCATAAGTTTGTAAAGCACCTACTAATTCTTCTACACGCATTTCGTCCGGGTGTTTAATTGTTTCAATGGCTGCGACCTTCGGGCGAAATCGTTCAGGAAGAGTTCTTAGAATTTTTCTTACAACTTTAAATTCTGGAATCTTCTCTCCCAAGTTAGCACATGAGTTTACGATATCTTGCAATCGTGTGTAATAGTCAGTGAAGGATTCATTCTCTGCCATAGAGATAGAGTCAAACTTGCTCGTGAGCATTTGCAGTTTCTGAATCTTCACTAGGTTAGTTCCCTCATGCGTAACTTGAAGAACATCCCAGATTTCTTTCGCAGTCTCACATGCCGAGACGCGAGAGAACTCAGTTTGTGACAAAGCATTAAATAGAGCATTAATTCCTTTGCCATTGTAAGAAGATAAGTCTATCTCTTCCTTGGTCCATTTCGACCTAGGTTTTAAGGTGCGAACATCATCTAAAATTTCAGTTGGATTAGACCATCCTAATTCAATTGATTGCCACACCCTTTCGTCGATGGAAATTAAAAAGGCTTTCATCCGCACTTTCCAGTACGCATAATTTGTTCCATCAAAGAAAGGGGGTCGATTGATGTTTCCACCTTCAACCATTGTTTACAACCCTATTCCCGCTCTGATACCACTTGTTGGGTTTAGGTTAATAAGGATCTAAATAGGGGAAAAAACACCTAGAGGGGGGTGAATAGGTGTAAACAATAAACACTCAAAAAATCATTGCGCAATAAAACCCAATGCGGAAAAATAAAAGAACACGCAAGATTTTTACGTGGAAAAACTCCAAACCGGAGTAAAAAACCACGGGACCGATAACACGGCGAAATCCACTAGAATTAACACACGTACAAGGTGATATAACGTACTCACAGACGACTCAACCTTTTACCATACGCTCCTAGTAGATCTTCTCCGCTCGCTCCACGACGCTTCTCGAATCCACGATCCGCGCCCAACGCTGAATCCACAGCGTCCAACGTCGAGTCCACGACGTCCAACCGAATCCACGGTCTTCACCCAATGGCACGCTTCGAATCCACGAACGTACCTCGCTCCGAATCCACGAGAGCGGTTGCACCTTGAATCCACAAGGCCACGCGAGTCCACGCGCCGATTTTGGGTAAATCGTTGTTTGTTTGGGTGGTGATGATCCGCCGAATACTTAGATTAAAGATAGATCGGAAATACCATCTAAGTATTCATTGATTTGATTCTACTCAAAATGTGAGTATGGAAAACCTAGAATCAAATCAATCAATATAGATGAAGAACCATAGAATAGATCTAATGATTTCCGTTCTTCTCTATATATGTGGATTTTTCTTTTCGGCTTTTTTTCTATTCCCCGATGCCCTAGAAATGAATAAAGGGCTATTTATAGGTTAGAAACCCTAGGAAGAATATTCGGATCAAAAACAGCCTTTTCTGGAAAGTTTTACCGACGGCGATCCGGATTGGATTTGACGATCCGGATTGCAGAAGCACAAATGACGGTTTCCAGAAAATTGCTTGTTCGGGATCCGGATCGTAGTCCACGATCCGGATCGTTCATACAGTTTTACCAAAACACATGTTCGGGATCCGGATTGCAATTCCTGATCCGGATCGTTCAAGCAAACAGGTAAAACTATGTTCGGGATCCGGATCATGAATGCTGCGATCCGGATTGAACCAGTGTATGAACGAACACCCTTCAGGATCCGGATTGCAAGCCACGATCCGGATCCTGAACATGTCCCATGTTCAGTTTTTGATGATTAAGCAATTAAAACCTCTTCCAGGTGTTTCTACACTATAAGAAGTATTCGGATCATCAAAATTCTTTAGTTAAACGTACCTGATCCTTTTGAATTCTTCTTTCTTGAGATTGAGGTATACGATCCAAAGTTTCTTCATCTTCAATCTTCAAGACTTAATACATTCACGAAATACGCCAACTCAAATTCCGTAACATAGGTGTTCCGATTGCTCTCCAACAAGGTGGGTACGGTTGCTATAAGTGCAACAAGTGCAGTAAGTGCATCTATCGTCATTAAAGTTGCTCTCAATTTACCTAACAAAGTAGATGGACAGTTTAACCTTTCGTATAATGATATTTTATCTAACAATGTAAGCGGCTGCGGTCGCGGTGCTCACTACACGCCGATCTCGGCGAATCCGTTTTCGGATGCTGCACGTACACAGGCGGATTGGCCTCCGCATGGGTGTACTTTTCCGGAAGAGTGGTCTTTTTGACCCGTGTGCCCCGCGAAGGTATAGGTGCGAGTGGGGACCTCTTCGCGCCAGCTGAAGGTGACACACCAGCACCGCGAAGAGGTAAAAGCATCAAAGGTGATCGTGCACGAGGGGAGACTTTAGTCTCCCCGACAGGTGTTCTGGGGTTGGTGCCCAGCTTAATTGATGAATCTGGGGTTGGTGCCCAGTTTAAAACATGCACAGGTTTTTAACGAAAGGTTACGGTGTACTCGGTGTATTCGGTTCGTTTTTCCTTCTTTGCTTTTATTAGACATCTACTTTGTTTGTCACTGACTTTACCCACTCCGTGACAGGTATTACTAGGTGCGTTAGCCGGGATGGCGGTGAGACTGCGTCGCGAGGACCGTAGTCAGGACACTTGGTTTTTATATCTCATTTCCTTTTATGCTTTAAGTAGTTAATTTGCTTGTGGATTACTTTAGTTGTGGATTACCTTAGTTGTGGATTACTTTAGTGTGGACATGTATTAGTTAGCTCTGTGGATGAGGTGTACTCTTATGTTTTTGATACTCATAGTGGTGTTTTCATTCGCGGCATGTTTTCATGATAATTACTTGATTGCGAAAATGTTTTCCTAAACGAAGTGCCGTGTGGGCACGGATTTTACAAACGCTGGGTTTTATCCTTTCCAAACGTTGACGCCGCTTTAATAAATTGCTTGAAATAAGGTGTCGAGTGGACGCCGGTCTTTCAAAACATTAGTTAAAGTACAGTACTCTGTTTGGTGTTGTTTGTCTACTGTATGGTTGATGGTTGGAGTTGAATGTTTGATGTTGTAAATGAATAGCATGTTGTAAATGAGACGCCGTGCATATACAAAGGAGACTCTGTCCGTGGACAGAGAGAATTTGTGTATGTGGCGGTCTGGCACGCACCGGGGATGAGGTTTATATTACCTTATTAAGAAAAAAAAAAAAGACACGCAATTTTCCGCTTTGATTGACTCAAAAACCCCCGGGGGCGTGACAGATTAAATGGTATCAGAGAAATGCAACCACAACCATAGTAGACGTGATCCACATCCACAGTGCAAGGTGCCACAAGCAAATTGGACATGAGATAACCAAGGTGTAGGTGCGTAGTACGTGAGAGTACGGGGAAAAAGGGGATTTAATGTAGGTGTGTTCGTAAGTCTAGGTGCTAGGGTGATAACCTTAGGGCTAACTTGGTTTCTTTGTTTGCACGGTTAATGGCCCGAAGCCGCTCTTCAATCGATGGTGCAGAAGCGGATACGACGGTTCCGGCAACAGTGGAGAATCGGCTACTCCAACAACGGATTACGCGACATGGCATAGCGCTCTCCCCTTTTTGTTAGGAGAGACGAACCCTACCAGGCTCACCTTCCCAAAGGTGGTCCACATAGCGACACTAATCGGGTAATACCGACGGTGGGTCTACCCGCTTACCGAGAATGTGATCGATAGGACCACTATGGTGGGGCGGGAATTGGCCGTTCCACGCACCCGGCAGAAGGGTCATGAGTCTGCCGGGGGCCGAAACGACCCCAGCCATAACTCGGGAATGACTTTCCCGTCGGGGCCCGACCATCCCAATATCCGAAGACGCCGCAAGGAACCTGGAAACACATCAGACAGAGGACTCGGAGTACGACGTGGACAAGAAACGACCCCAGCACTTCTCAGGAGGGGGATTTTCTAGCGGAGACCGGCAATGCATCATCTACAGAGGAGCACCTCGGGGGAAATTATTCATTCCGGAAGCACGACCTTTGCTTCTATCGTGACAAACTGGGACAGTTCCGTTTTTACTGCCCCGAACCCGGGAATGATTCTTCGGAGTCGCGACACGGATGAGGGGTCTTATGCGACGACACGACAAAGGACGCACTACCCGAGGGAAGTAGTAGCAGGAAAGACCCCTTACGAAGAGTAATGTTGGTCTTGACCCCAGGAGAACCCTTAGGAGCAAATACTCTGTACCTTCCTGCCCAATAAGGATGCGAAGACTTAGTTGTCTTTGGTGTTGGCCCTTTATTATGGGTCAAATAGGTCCAACTTCCTGCCTTGAGACAATAGGCCCAAGGGACTAGTGAGTTGGGTTGGGTGAGCCCAATAGGTTGAGTGGGCTGCGGTCCGCAATAGACCTAACGGCAAGAGGCCCCACAATAGACCCAACATCCAAGTAGGTTGGGTCTGGTCGAGATCTGTGGTGCGGTGTATGCCGCTTTAAGTGAATCGGATGCGCACCTCTAAAAGCTCAGGCTTTTGGGGTTAATGGTTAGCGCCAACGATCCGACATTTGAGGCTTAGTGGTAAGGGAATTTCCGGATGTATTTCGGCGGAGCTCCCCGGAATGCCGCCGGAGCGAGAGGTTGACTTTCCGATTGAGTTGCTTCCCGGCACCAAGCCCATCACCAAGGCACCGTACAGGATGGCCTTCGCGGAGTTGAAGGAACTCAAGGCGCAGTTGGAGGACCTTTTGGATAAGGGTTTTATCAGACCAAGCGCGTCACCCTGGGGCGCGCCCGTCCTGTTTGTGAGAAAGAAGGACGGGAGTCTCCGGTTGTGCATCGACTACCGGGAGATAAATAAGGTCACCGTTAAGAACAAGTACCCCCTGCCAAGGATCGACGACCTCTTTGACCAATTACAGGGGGCGACGGTGTTTTCAAAGATTGACTTGCAGTCGGGCTATCATCAGGTCCGGGTTAAGGGAGAGGATATCCCCAAAACGGCTTTTCGCACTCGCTATGGCCATTACGAATTTACGGTAATGCCATTCGGGCTCACCAATGCCCCGGCGGTGTTTATGGACATGATGAACAGGGTATTCAAACCCTTCCTGGACTTATTCGTGGTGGTCTTCATCGACGATATCCTCATCTACTCCCGTACCGACGAGGAACATGAAGAACATCTGCGCACAGTCCTCCAGACCCTTCGGGAACAGAAACTCTACGCCAAACTCAAAAAGTGTGAGTTTTGGCTCCGTGAGGTCGGTTTCTTGGGGCATGTAATCTCGGCGGCTGGAGTCGCGGTGGATCCGAAGAAGATAGATTCGGTGACGGACTGGCCCCAACCGACGACGGTGACGGAGATTCGAAGCTTCCTGGGATTAGCCGGGTATTACCGGCGCTTCGTGGAGGGTTTCTCCAAGATAGCCACCCCCTTGACCCGTTTAACCAAAGAGGGGGAAAAGTTTATCTGGACGGACAAATGTCAAAGAAGCTTCGAGGAGCTCAAGGATAGATTGACGCAAGCCCCGATTCTCGCCCTGCCAGAACCAGGGGAGGAATATGAAGTATATTGCGATGCGTCGCGAAATGGATTGGGTGGAGTACTCATGCAACGGGGAAGGGTAATAGCCTATGCGTCGAGGCAGCTCAAGGAGTACGAGCGGAATTACCCCGTACATGATTTGGAACTCGCAGCGGTGGTGTTCGTCCTCAAGCTTTGGAGACACTACCTGTATGGGGCACACTGCAATGTGTACTCAGATCATAAGAGCCTCAAGTACCTTTTCACCCAAAAGGAGCTAAATCTGCGACAAAGGCGGTGGCTTGAGCTACTAAAGGATTACGATCTAACGATCCACTATCACCCGGGAAAGGCCAACGTGGTGGCCGACGCCCTGAGTCGCAAGGGACAGGCCGAGGAAGCGGATGTAAGCGCCATTACACAGCAGGATAGTCTGATTGCGGAGTTTTCGCGGTTAAGACTAGAAGTAGTACCGGCAGGTACAGTCGCACAACTTCTGACACTGGTGGTCAGACCTACTCTGCTGGACAGGATTCTCGAAGGGCAATCAACTGATGACCAACTCCAGCTGGTGCGAAGTAGAATAACCGCCGACAAGGAGGGTGATTTCACAGTAAACTCCGACGGTACGATACGATTTCGGGGACGAATCTGCGTACCGGATCTGCCAGAACTCAAGGAGGAGATCCTGCGGGAGGCGCATACCGCCCCGTATGCGGCGCATCCCGGGGGAACAAAGATGTACAAGGACGTCAAACAGACCTTCTGGTGGCCCAAAATGAAGGGAGACGTGACTCGATTTGTGGCACACTGCCTGGTGTGCCAACAGGTGAAGGCCGAGCACCAGCGCCCGGCAGGAAAATTGCAACCTTTACCAGTGCCCGAGTGGAAATGGGACATGATTACCATGGATTTCGTGACCGGGTTCCCGAGATCGCCACAGGGACACGATGCAATATGGGTAATTGTGGACCGTTTGACGAAATCGGCCCACTTTCTGCCCATACACACGACGTGGACTCGGGAACGACTGGCACAAACGTACATCGATGAGATAGTAAGGTTGCACGGAGTACCGACATCCATCACGTCGGACAGAGACACACGTTTTGTGTCGAACTTCTGGCGAAGCCTGCAGCGAGCAATGGGGACCAAATTGCACTTCAGCACGGCTTTTCACCCGCAAATCGATGGACAATCAGAGCGGGTGATACAGATCGTGGAGGACATGCTTCGAGCATGCGTTTTGGACTTGGGCGAAGGGTGGGCACGGTGTTTGCCCCTGGTGGAATTTGCCTACAATAACAGTTACCAGGCCAGCATTCAGATGGCGCCATACGAGGCACTGTACGGGCGCCGCTGTCGGTCTCCAATATGCTGGGACGACTTAGGTGAGCGTAAGTTTCTGGGCCCAGATTTGGTGGAGGAGACCGAAGCAAAGGTGCGACTGATTAAACAAAGACTACTGACCGCCCAAAGCAGACAGAAGAGCTACGCGGACAACAGACGCCGAGACTTAGAGTTCATGGTGGGCGAGCATGTGCTGCTCCGGGTTTCACCCTCCAAGGGGAACCGACGTTTCGGCATAAAGGGAAAGCTAAGCCGAGATACGTGGGATCGTTCGAAATCCTGGAGCGCGTAGGACCGGTGGCATACCGCTTAGCCCTGCCACCGAACCTCGAACGAGTCCACAACGTGTTCCATGTCTCAATGCTCCGGAAGTACCTGGCTGACCCCTCTCATGCCTTGGATGCCTCCACCATCGAGTGGCGAGAGGATTTAAGCGTCGAGGAGACGCCGGTGCGGATTTTGGCAAGAGAGGACAAGAAGTTGCGCAACCGAACAATCCCCTATGTGAAGGTCCAGTGGAGCAACCACGAAGAGCGCGAGGCGACGTGGGAACTGGAGGCGAAAATGAGGGAATGTTTTCCCGAAGTGTTTAGTGAGGTTTGTGCTTAAGTTTCGGGACGAAACTTTTTATAAAGTGTGAGTGGTGTAGTGATCCGACCCTTAGGGGTATTTTTGAACTCACATGTAATTGCTTAAGCCTTAAGCGAAATAAAATTGTTTAATTTTCAAAAGTCGGCCGGGGCGGGGTGTGTGTATTTTTCTGCGATAGAGCGCGGAAAACGATGACCGACGGTGCGATCGGATTCGAAATCCGATGTCGGGATCTCCCGGAACGGGATCCTTAGTGACGCGGAGATTAGTCACGCATCGGAATCCGTGCAAAATATCTTGCACCCGTAGGAGATAAGGTGGGTTATCTCGTAGGGGATAATTAATTAATTAAGTAATTAATTATCCGGTGACGGAAATTGGAATCCTCTTACGTACGAATAAAAGGGGGGAAATTAATCGTACGTGTATTTAAAATTGGGAATTTATCTCCCATGATTATTTAATGAAGGTGATTAAATAATCGGTGACCAGGATTTAAAATTGGAGATTAAATAGCCGATGATTTAAATCCAATTGGGAATTGATTTTTCATGATTATTTAATTAAGTAAATTAAATAATCGGTGATCGGGATATTTTAAAAGTGGGAATTTATTTCCCATGATTATTTAATGAAGGTGATTAAATAATCGGTGACCAGGATTTAAAAGGTGAGGATTTTATCTCGTAAGTCAGATATTTATTTGAGAAATAGAAACAGGATATTTGTGGTTTTTCCTGTTACGCACGTGTAAGATAAAGAGAAATTAATTAAATAATTAAATAATAGGGATTATCGGTAAGGGATTAATTAATTAATGAATTAATTAATTAGAGTCAAAAATATCCGAGGAGGATTTTGACGGTGCGTACGTATGAAATAAGATAAAAGGGATAAATAAATAACGAGATTTATTTATTCCCCGTTTACCGAATGGAAACCCTAATTTAAAATACCGCCTCCTCAAACCCTTCTCTTTCGTGCGTACCGAAAACCAAACGAACCCTAATTAGAAAATAAAAGGCGAAACCCTAACCGGAGGAGAAAAGAGGAAAAGAAGGAGGAAGCGGAGGAACCCGATCGCCCTGATTCTTGTGCCGGAGATCGGAGAACGAGACGCCATCGTCTACGGGGAGCGGATCCGGGTCTCCAACGCCAAAAGGAAACAAGATCGGTTCTTTAATTCCGATAAATTAAGGTTAGTGAACATCGTTCGGTTGTTAAATTAATCGGGGGTTTTCCGTGTTCTTGTTAGATTATTTTAATCGGAACATCGTTCGCGGATTTTCGTCGGGTTTTGATCCATATTTTATCCTCGTTCTTGATCGGGTGTGATCGAGGATTTTTATCGGATTTTAATTGATGGTTTTTAATCGGTTTCTTTTTGACGGACCTCCGATCGGCGTTTTGGTTGTTCGTCGATCGTCGGTTTAGCCGTTAGAATTACCGGGAATTTTTTGGGAATTTTTGGGGCGACTTCGTCGGGACATAGTGGGTTAACGGGAGGCCGCCGCCGCCGTTGTTAGACGGGAGGCCGCCGCCGTCGTTACCATGTTCGCGGGGTCGTCGCCGGGATCCCACGGGAGCGAAAACGGAGGAGAAATCGCGAACGGGAGCGAAAACGGCGAAGAAAAACGCGAAAATGGGGTTTACTGTGCTGTCCGTACGGCCGCGGTCCACGGCCCCGGCGTGCACCCGGTGCACGCCCCGCTGTCCCAAAAGCGCGGACCCGGCGCACGAAACCGTGCGCCGGGCTGCACATGTGCGCGGTGCACGCTCTAGGCGTGCACCCGGCGTACAGGTCTTCACCGGGAAGCGTGGACCCGGCGCACGCTGGAGTCGTGCGCGGCCCGGCCCACCTCGCCTAGGTGCACGCCTCCTGGTGAGCCGGCGCACGCCGCGCGGCCGCCCGATGCGCAGACCCGGTCCACGGTTGCCCCCGTGCACCAACCGACAGCCCGAAATTCATTTGCTCCGTTCTTGTCCGTTTTTCCACCGTTTTGAGCGCCGTTTTCGCCGTTGGGATCGTTATTTCCGTGGCTTTCTTGGCACGGCCACTTGGGACCTTCTTGGTCATTATTTTATTATGTTGGGTGCCGCGCGGGGTTCCGGTTTTCGGCGAACCGGACGGTGTTGGACTTTTCCGTCAAAAAGAGTAAATTGGGTCTTTTGTTTTGGGATGTTAGTACACGTTTGTGACTATAGTTATCCTTGCGGACTTTCCTTAGGTCCAGGGGTGCAGCGGGAGAGCGCGAAGGATATAGGTGTTCCGATTGCTCTCCAACAAGGTGGGTACGGTTGCTATAAGTGCAACAAGTGCAGTAAGTGCATCTATCGTCATTAAAGTTGCTCTCAATTTACCTAACAAAGTAGATGGACAGTTTAACCTTTCGTATAATGATATTTTTATCTAACAATGTAAGCGGCTGCGGTCGCGGTGCTCACTACACGCCGATCTCGGCGAATCCGTTTTCGGATGCTGCACGTACACAGGCGGATTGGCCTCCGCATGGGTGTACTTTTCCGGAAGAGTGGTCTTTTTGACCCGTGTGCCCCGCGAAGGTATAGGTGCGAGTGGGGACCTCTTCGCGCCAGCTGAAGGTGACACACCAGCACCGCGAAGAGGTAAAAGCATCAAAGGTGATTGTGCACGAGGGGAGACTTTAGTCTCCCCGACAGGTACTCTGGGGTTGGTGCCCAGCTTAATTGATGAATCTGGGGTTGGTGCCCAGTTTAAAATATGCACAGGGTTTTAACGAAAGGTTACGGTGTACTCGGTGTATTCGGTTCGTTTTTCCTTCTTTGCTATTATTAGACATCTACTTTGTTTGTCACTGACTTTACCCACTCCGTGACAGGTATTACTAGGTGCGTTAGCCGGGATGGCGGTGAGACTGCGTCGCGAGGACCGTAGTCAGGACACTTGTTTTTATATCTCATTTCCTTTTATGCTTTAATAGTTAATTTGCTTGTGGATTACTTTAGTTGTGGATTACTTGTGTGGATTACTTTAGTGTGGACATGTATTAGTTAGCTCTGTGGATGAGGTGTATTCTTATGTTTTTGATACTCATAGTGGTGTTTTCATTCGCGGCATGTTTTCAAGATAATTACTTGATTGCGAAAATGTTTTCTCAAAACGAAGTGCCGTGTGGGCACGGGTTTTACAAACGCTGGGTTTTATCCTTTCCAAACGTTGACGCCGCTTTAATAAATTGCTTGTAAGGTGTCGAGTGGACGCCGGTCTTTCAAAACATTAGTTAAAGTACAGTATGGTTGTTTGTCTACTGTATGGTTGATGGTTGGAGTTGAATGTTTGATGTTGTAAATGAATAGCATGTTGTAAATGAGACGCCGTGCATATACAAAGGAGACTCTGTCCGTGGACAGAGAGAATTTGTGTATGTGGCGGTCTGGCACGCACCGGGGATGAGGTTTATTACCTTATTAAGAAAAAAAAAAAAGACACGCAATTTTCCGCTTTGATTGACTCAAAAACCCCCGGGGGCGTGACACCTCCTCAGGATTTCCTCTCTGAGTTCCGGTAAATCCGGCACGCAGATTCGTCCCCGAATCGTATCGCGCCATCGGAGCTTACTGTGAAATCACCCTCTTGGTCGCGGCTATCCTGCTCGCACAAGCTGGAGTTGGTCATCGGTCGATTGCCCTTCAAGAATCCTGTCCAGCAGGGTGGGTCTGACCATCAGGGTCAGAAGTTGTGCGACCGTACCCGCCGGTACCACTTCCAGTCTTAACCGTGCAAATTCCGCAATCAGTCGATCCTGTTGGGTGATAGCACCTACACCTGCCTCCTCTGCCTGCCCTTTTGGCGACTCAAGGCGTCGGCCACCACATTTGCTTTTCCCGGATGATAGTGGATTGTCCAAATCGTAATCCTTTAGTAGCTCGAGCCACCGCCTTTGTCCGCAAGTTTAGCTCATTTTGGGTGAAAAGGTACTTGAGCTCTTATGGTCTGAATACACGTTGCAGTGTGCCCCATACAAGTAGTGTCTCCATAGCTTGAGGACGACACAACTGCTGCGAGTTCCAAATCGTGCACGGGGTAGTTCCGCGCGTACTCCTTGAGTTGCCTTGACGCATAGGCTATAACCCTTCCCCCGCTGCATCAGCACACCTCCGCGGCCATTCCGC
>JAQOTM010000031.1:649141-699952 GCA_029168755.2 Tillandsia fasciculata | reverse complement strand
AAACTAAAAACCACCATCTGTACATCTCGAAAAATATAATACGATATCCATCTCCCAAATGAATCAAATACAAAATCCGCAGGGTCAATAACCCGAACTCAACATCCCTAAGCTCTGATACCAACTAATCTGTCACGCCCCGGGGTCGAAACTGCGACCCGGGCTCGCCAACAGATCCGCCACCTATGCTAAAACCCGCATAGGCGAAGCGTCTAACCTGCAAAAGATAGTACTATAGCTACACAAATATCAGAGCTGAAATAAAATGCTGTAAAATAAAATCCAATCACTGTACATCATGAAATAGAGTACAATATCCATTCCTCAAATACAGATAATCATCATACAATGTCCTCAGTACAGCATCTCTCAACTATAAAAGGAGATAAACTAAAACTATAGTACATCAGTCTCTCCAAATACAAAAGATCTCTCTCCAAGAAAAACAGTAAAACCAGCCAACAGCTACCAAGAATCTCCAACCAGGGGATACAGCTACACTCCTCGGGTGGTAAAGATCTAGCTCGTGACTCCCTCGCCTCGAACAACGACCGAAGATCAGCAACTCCCGCAGAGGACTCTGCAAAACAGGGGGAAAGAAAAGAGGGAACAACATGGTGGGTGGAGAACCACTAGTAAACCAGTAGCCTCCCCCTGTGGGTAAAGCCTCAAGCTCCGGCGTACCCACTAAGTCTACTAGAGGCAAGAAAAGGGTAAGTGGTAAAGCTGTAACAGAACTACTGAATAAAGGGGAAACCACAATAAGTATGCCTCTAAATGCAATACCGAAAGAAATGACGGTATGAATGCATCAGGAAACAGTATCTGACCAAATAGACCCAATCTAGTGCCACCAGTAAAACTGGTACTGCCTGCTGCTCTGCTGTCGAACTCAAGAACTCAGTACTCAGCACTAGGCTGAAATCCAATCAAGACTCCAACACAACTGACGGTGCGCACGGTCTAAAGCCTACTCCGGAGTGGCACTCGAGGGGAGCGACCCACACGAGTAAAGTATCTCTGTATCAAGCATCTCTGTAACCAATATCTCACAATAGCAGGACTGGATCATGACTATGATCAAAGTGGGAAACTCCGTCCACTAATGAAACCCGATCTGATGCAATAGTACTCAAAAGTGGGAAACACCATCCACTAGAGAAATCTGATACCCAATCTGATGCAATAGTAAACATCCGGTCAACCGCCCAAAGTCCGCGGTCACCGCAATAACCCACAACCCACAATTGGATAAAATAATCAAGATCCGGTCAACCGCCTACTGTCCGCGGTTGCCGCAATAACCCACAATCCAACATCAAGTACACCCTGTCTCTGACCCTAAGGTCCCGGCTACACTATCCCAAACCTCTGCTCGAACCCGAGCAACATGACTCAAAAGTCTAAATAAGAAGGAGAAAGAAAGCAATCATGGTTTCTCCTAAGTCAAATCCCAATATGATAGTGTAGCAATAAAATAGTGGCCTATTTAGATGTCCAAATAAGCATGCAAAAGTTCTCATGCAATGTGAAAGAGAGAGTATGTCAAATAACAGTTCTACATGTGTAACAATTAATAATATCCACATAAATATAACAATCATGCTAAAATCATCAGTAAACTACATATGTATAACCCCTGATCTATAATAAATCCCAAAGTGAAACCCGCACATGGATATGTCATCATGTCCCATTATTAGTCCATTTAACCATATTTCATAGATCTATGTGCTAATACGGCATATTAATTATCAGATTTAAACATGTCCCCGCAATCATGTTCCATAATAATATTATCCCAATAATATTTCCAACATGTTATATCCACAGAATTAATCTCAAATGATAGGCTCATAATTATATCAGTTAATCAAGCATGGTAATCAATCAATATATTCAATAGTGGCTTTCTCTAATAAACTTAGTGAGCAAGTCAGAAGATGAGGCATGCAACAACCACCCACCTCGAAAAGCGCGCACACACACCAAAAGAACCTCTCGCTGCCCGCAGTCCTCTAACACAGCAATCCACCGAAAACTGTGCCCTACTGCACAAAACATCGCACCCGGTGTAAACATACCACCAAAACATCATTTGCTGTCATCCAAACAGCACAAAAAGGTTAAATATCACCTCTGTCCAGTCCTCAAAAAAATCCAGAAAATTCACGGTCGCGTTCCTCGCGAAAAGTAGCCCCAAAACGACTATTTATACGCCCAGATCCGATACCTCTAGGCCAAGATAAAAATAAAACACTGCTGCATACTCAAAACCTCCCACAACAAAATTCTTGTAGCAATCTGTCCAAGAAAAGCTTAATTATCACCTTCGAAACAATTTCCAAAAATCCCAGAAAAATCACCACTGTGTTCCTCACGACGAGTAGATCAAAATCGAGTCCTTAAACGCCTTGATCCGATGCTCCTAGGCCGAGATATAAATCGAACAAGCCGGTGCTGTCCAGAATCCATCACAGAAAAATAGGGGTCAAAAATGCCTCAGGAAACATGCCAAAAGTGCGAAACGGGGCGATGTGATCAACACGAAAATCGAAGCCTTACCTCTTAGGAACACGCTGTCGAAGAAATCGCTCAAAAATTCCTCCAGGTTTGTTCACAGCGAATTTTCGACTGAACTGTGACGGTAATGGGCCGAAATGGGGGAAAACCGAGGCGAACTGTAAAATCGATATCGCCGTTGCCGAGCTTCCAAAAATTCCGGGGATCCACCACGAGCTCAAGAACATCAAGGGGAACAACTTTCATGTAGATCTCTTCCTCTCATTCTCTCTCTAAAGCTCGAAAAAAGGAGAAAAGAGGGAAGGAGGAGGTATATAGGCCCATTCCAAACAATTCAAGAAATGACCTCTGTGTCCTGTGAACTGGGCGCACCGAACAATCGGGCGCGCACAGTAACTCAATCCGGGCCGTTGATCAAGCGCCCGGATTCACAGGATTGCGCCACGTGTCCACCGAACACGGACAGCAACCCTGGCCACTCCTTTCACGCCGCGTGCCGAACCCTGGTCAACGGAGGGGTTGGCGCCCGCCAATGGCGGCCCGCCACGTGACGCACGCGTGCGCCACGTCGGCGCCGTGGCCGCCACGCCAGCCGCCACCCTGCCGCCTGCCACGCCACCTGCACCCGTACGCGCACAGTGAAGCGCCCAATCCCCGCGCGCCACGTGTCAAGCCCTCGCACTCGCTGCACCCGGTGCACCAACTCCGTGCACCCGACGAACCACAGATTGCCACGTGTCCTCCACCGGTCCACCGTGCACCTCGAGAAATTCCATGAACCGCGCCTTGCAAGCCATCAATAAGGTAGCGCCACGTGGCACCCCTCGGGTGCACGCCGCCCGCATGGACCGCGCACCTGCCCGCGCGCCTGCCCGCGACCTGCGCACCTGCCCGCGGCCCTGCGCGCCTACCCGCGGCCGCGCGCCGCCCGCCAGCGCCTTCCGCCGCTGCCCGCCGCCGCGGCCGCCAGTCGCCGGAAGCACTGTTCCGGCATGAACAGTGATTTTACTATAGCAACCTCCGAAAAAAGCATGTAAATAGCCCATTTTGACCGTTTTCGCGCGTTGAGTCCAAATCCGGTGTCCGTTTTGCCAAATTCCAATCCTAAAAATTGTCGAAGGCATTCGGAAAGGTGTTTTTAATCCGAATTTCGCGCTGAGTCCAAATTTGATATCCGTTTTGCGCGAAACACCTCTAAACATCCGACGGGGTCCTCCGATTACTCACGTAATCCATTTTAAGCCCGAAGTCCATCACTTGTGTCCAAATTGGCGCACAAACACCGCCGACATGCCACATAGGCCTCCAGAAGCTGCCGGTCACACTGTAGAAGCGCTATAGAGATCCGGGTCACCACATCCTCCCCCACTAAAAGAAAGTTTCGTCCTCGAAACTAAAACAACTCAAAAGGGAGTCTCAAAACTAGGGTAGGTATCCATTAACACCGTCTCCAGCTCTCTAGTCACTACTCACTCCCCGTGATTACTCCTCAACAACAATAACAACAACCAGTACGGCATGGCCCGATTGCATAATTCTCTCGTCACACGAGCCAGGATTTGCAACGGGCGTCCCTCGTACTCCAAATATTCATAAAACTCAAATGGAGCGAGTCAATCACGGGCGAGGGATCCAAAACACATCACCCATGTGCTGAGACGTGGAAAAACCTCAGGGACTCCAACAAAAGGCTGGGGGAAAAAGGGGAGAAGAACAGCACAACACACACATCAACAACACACCATGGTGCCAACTCGACCAGTACAACCCAAAACATCTCCACGCGATCATCCAAGAAGGGAAGAAGCCTTAACAAGCCAGGGTCCTCGCTCGGTCACTCTCAAATCCTGACCATCCGCGTGGACTGCTCCACCGCAGTCTACCATCAAAAGGAACCCCCAGGGACATAACCTCGAGCCCTGGTCACCTCAACGGTCCCACACAGCGCCAGCTACGAAATCATCAAACTCAACCCCAAATAGCTCCCCTGCTCCGGGCATCCGCCACCACAGTGGCCTTGTCAGGGTGATACTGGCTGCTCATCAAAATCCAATGGTAGCTCTACAGCCAATATGGGAGGTATCACTATAACTCGCAAATCCATCTCCCACCGCTGACTAAGCTAAAATCGGCGCTGGTACCAATCTCATCATCCGCTCGTCAAGCTCTGCTGGCAATATCCGGTCCAAAAGCTCCTCACCTCAACAATAACCGTCGATCTTGGCCAGTCTTAATTAGCATCCATTTTGATCGGATTTCCACCGCCGCCCCTATGGCTAGAATATGTAATCCAGGAAGATATGCTCTCAAAGCTAAACTTGTACCAAAACAACCTGGCATAAAGCTTCATCCCTACAGACCTTGTCACACCACCTATAAATGCTTCCCAAGCTCTAAATCACTCAGGGAGGGGAAAAAAATCAAAAATATCCCTGGAGAATGCCACTATCAATCCGTTCAAGTCCAACTAGAACACAGAATTCCTCAATCTTAAAGGCAACAGGGCATTAGTAATTCCATTGGCCTCACCGTACTCATAATGCCCCTACCGTGTCCTGAACACCATCTTAGCGCAATACTCAGCTGTATGATTCCAAAAAGATGCATGCATCATAAGCAACAACTGCCGGAGTATAATTCCATCAAAAGGTCCTAAACAATATCCAGACCTGCCTGTGGTCACCCCACACAAGGACCCTCACTATCATGTGTCAACGACGTGGCATCACCACCGTGTATCAACGGTGTGGCACTAGGTCGAACAGACCCTCGATCTATCAAATCCTGCGACTACGCCATCAGCTCTCCCAGCTCTACAGGTGATATCCAATGAGGTGCTATCCGGGGTTGGCGCGGTTCCCAGAACCACGTCAATATCAATCTCAATCTCCCTAATCGGCGGCATCATCATCAGCTTAGGTGGGATCACACCCGGGATCTCACGATAACAGGAATATCCTTGCGTCCCGGTGCCGCCATAGGCACCTCGCGTATTGTCGCTGCAACTTGTGTGCTCTCACTATCTCAACAAGCAAGCTTCTAATGTCTGCCTCGCAGAAGATCATAGCCTTCTCTCTCCGCAGTCAATCATCATGTGGCACTGTGCCAACCAATTGTTGGGTTTAGGTTAATAAGGATCTAATAGGGGAAAAAACACCTAGAGGGGGGTGAATAGGTGTAAACAATAAACACTCAAAAAATCATTGTGCGATAAAACCCAATGCGGAAAAATAAAAGAACACACAAGATTTTTACGTGGAAAAACTCCAAACCGGAGTAAAAAACCACGGGACCGATAACACGGCGAAATCCACTAGAATTAACACACGTACAAGGTGATATAACGTACTCACAGACGACTCAACCTTTTACCATACGCTCCTAGTAGATCTTCCCGCTCGCTCCACGACGCTTCTCGAATCCACGATCCGCGCCCAACGCTGAATCCACAGCGTCCAACGTCGAGTCCACGACGTCCAACCGAATCCACGGTCTTCACCCAATGGCACGCTTCGAATCCACGAACGCACCTCGCTCCGAATCCACGAGAGCGATAACACCTTGAATCCACAAGGCCACGCGAGTCCACGCGCCGATTTTGGGGTAAATCGTTGTTTGTTTGGGTGGTGATGATCCGCCGAATACTTAGATTAAAGATAGATCGGAAATACCATCTAAGTATTCATTATTTGATTCTACTCAAGATGTGAGTATGAAAACCTAGAATCAAATCAATCAATATAGATGAAGAACCATTAATAGATCTAATGATTTCCGTTCTTCTCTATATATGTGGATTTTTCTTTTCGGCTATCTTTTCTCAATCAGCCGATCTATTGCGGATGCCCTAGAAATGAAATGGAGGGCTATTTATAGGTTAGAAACCCTAGGAAGAATATTCGGATCAAAAACAAACTTTTCTGGAAAGTTTTACCGACGGCGATCCGGATTGCAAAGCCACGATCCGGATTGCAGAAGCACAAAAGACGATTTCCAGAAAATTGCCTGTTCGGGATCCGGATCGTAGTCCCCGATCCGGATCGTTCATACAGTTTTACCAAAACATCATGTTCGGGATCCGGATTGCAATTCCTGATCCGGATCGAAGAAGCAAACAGGTAAAACTAGTGTTCGGGATCCGGATCAGAGATGCTGCGATCCGGATTGAACCAGTGTATGAACAAACACCTTTCGGGATCCGGATTGAAAGCCACGATCCGGATCCTGAACATGTCCCATGTCCAGTTTTTGATGAATAAGCAATTAAAACCTCTTCCAGGTGTTTCTACACTATAAGAAGTATTCGGATCATCAAAATTATTTAGTTAAACGTACCTGATCCTTTTGAATTCTTCTTTCTTGAGATTGAGGTATACGATCCAAAGTTTCTTCATCTTCAATCTTCAAGACTTAATACATTCACGAAATACGCCAACTCAAATTCCGTAACAATCTCCCCCTTTGGCGGTTTCGTGACAAAACACAAATCCACAAAGAAAATTCAAAAAGATATTTTTGTTGCTATCACCATACAACAAAAATTTACAAAAGAGTTCCAGAAATTAAAAACATGAGATAAACTCCTAAGACAGACTCTAGACTTAGACATCTGTAATCTCTGCACACAGAAAACATTCTTGACAAACAAAATCGTTAGATACCTCAAGAATTGAAACATACAAAACCAAATACAGAGATAGAGTTTATTCTCATCATGACATTTGAAAAATTCAGATATGTAAGAGAATCATAGTTAAAACCAACATATCTTCTAAGCAGTTGAAAACCAAATGTCAAAGTATGTTAGTCCAACATCAACTTGTTAGTCATATTACATGCCCAAATAGTTAGTCGAATAGTTAGTATAGAAGCATGTCACAAATCACAAAAGAAAAACCAAAGTTGAGTTGAGATTCATACTTACCTTGATATCATCGATATTCACAATTGTTCATTGTTTTCGCTAACTCTCTCTCTCTCTCCCCCTTTTTGTCACAAAACAAAGCCAAAACGTAGCATGAGCTACAATATGTAAGGAGAGTAAAAAAAAAATAAGTTCTAAAAGTATGCACAAACTAAAAGTATCAAAAAGACTAAATCCTGCACAGAAAGAAGAAAAAAAATCAAAAATGTCAGTCATCAGAATCTGAGTCGTCAGAAGTTGTGCAACCCATTTTAGACAGTATCTTTTGCATCGCTTGTCCATTGAATTTATCTTCTTTGTGATGGTAATGTGAGCTGCTGTCGTTAGTTCAAGCTCATTGGCAATCCTTTGTTGTTCCTTCAAAATTTGTTCCTGTTTGACAGATAGTCGTTGCTGTAACTTGAAAATCGAAGTAATGATGCTTCATCATCTTGCCAGGTTCTTGTTGAGACGGTGAGGCCGAGGTGCATCAGACGGCTTCTTCCAACAACATGAGGTAATTTGTGAAGTGACTTCACAATTGTTGATTCATCTATCATCCCCAACTGTGCTGATATGATGTTGAGCTTACATCAAGAATTTTTGTAAGATCCTCATGATGATCAGAGGAAACGGAAGTCGCTCAGAGGATGAGGATGCACAATGTACCTTGACATTCTATTCCAAATATATAGGGAATATTCATGTTTAATCCAATAGCCTCAGAGGGATGTCCTATGAGATAAAGAAATAGCAGACGCTCCCATCTCACAACCTTTGTCTGCATGTTTGGAAGAATGTTGTAGCATGTGATGAAGTTTAGAAACCGGTACTCCAGTCGTAGATGTTTGGATCTGATACTTTTCCATCAGCGGATTGAGTCCCAAACAAATCCTGTCGACCACAGTTTGCCACAATGCACTTGTCAAACTTTTTCCTTTCAAAAAGTTAACCCCTGATGTGCTAGATTCCATTCCAAGCACTTCACCAATTAACTGCGGTGTGATCTTAATCTTCATTCCTTGGATTTAGTATAAAATTGCATAGACCCATTTTCATCCTCTTGAAGATGTCTCGCATTCGTGTAGAAGGTTCTCACACGATACAAACAATATCCAGAAGTTCAGGGAATCGGCAGACTTGAATGAGAGAAGCTTGTTCAATCAGTCTTCCAAATTCTGGTGAATGATTGCGAAGGGCTTCAATGTTGACATGACGTTCTCCGATGCATTCACGTCGTTCAAAAACTCGAAGACGGTCAGTATTAACGACTACCTCTTCAACACGTGGCGGAGAGTCAGGAGCTATTGGTGTGTCAACATTAGTGTCTCGTCTTAATCCATAACGTCGAGCAAGTCGTTTCCGTTTTAAGAGATAGTTGGAGCAGACATAGGAGCTTTCCCAGTATTCATTGGTGCTTTCCTTTTTGGTTAGATTTGAGGCAATACCTCATCATCATCATCATCAGTCAGCATATCCCAGTGTACTTCATCAGGTTCTTTTCAAGTTCAGTGTCACTTATAACTTCCACTTCTCCTTTTCGTTGAACTTTCTTGGCTCGCTTCAATTTGTTGGTTGGTCGAGTGAGTACCATCGTGACCAGTAGCAGAATCAACCAGGAGAATGCCATTGATTCTAGTGCTTTGAGTTTAAGAAAGTGTCCTGTGAAAACCAACTCAAGAACATATGAAAAATCGTCAATTTTGAAAAATTTGAAAAATTGTACCTAGACAATCATAATCATGTAGAGAAGCCAAGAATCAAATTAGTTTTCCAAAAAGAATTTTAAAAATAGATCAATTCCATGATTTACAAAAATTCCTCTTTTATGCCCTAAAACCGAATTTTTAGAAATCGAAGCCTAAAAACTCGTTAATCAAGAAAACCCAGCATAAAAGCAAAACTAATTGACCCAGAGTTCTTATTTCAAAAGAAATTTGATCAAAAACCATTCACAAACGAAAAAGATCCAAGATTTCAACTCACGTTTGATGAAAAACTGTAAAAACCGAGTTTTGATCATAAAACTTACTTGAATCCGAAGAACTTTGAGTTTTGAAGCTCCAAGAAGCAAGAAATCTAGAGAGAGAAACTCTAGAGCTTGAAAACCAAAGATTAGGGTAAAAGAAATCAAAATCTCTTTGTTTCTATATAAAACCCTAGCCGTGATCCGGATCCGGAATGTGATCCGGATCGGCTACCCGCAGGAAAAATCCTGCGTTCGGGATCCGGATCACTTGCCCCGATCCGGATCGGCTACACCTTTTTCTTCAGAAAAATTTAGAAAAATTCAATAAAATCCAGAAAAAGTATGTAAGCACTTTACCATGTCAACTTTAAACAAATGCATCGTTTCATACAACAAGAAATAGATTATGCAAAATCTATCAAAAATATCCAAAAATGAAACGAAAATTTACGAAAGTTAAAACACTTAAAGTTGAACAACTTCAATTACATCTATCCTGATCTTATGTGTAATGCCTTTATCAAATCATCAATTTTGGTAAAGAAAATGAAGTACCAAGATCAATAGATGTTTGAAATCCCAGATAAGTTAGATAATATATCTAGACAATCTGTTGAAGGAGTGGCTCTTTGAGCATCTTTTAAAAAATCCCACCTTATACCAACCATGAAATACGACTGAGTCAAGTATTTCAATATGAATTTCATCAACAATTTTCAAAACAAAAATTTGCTTTTCATTCATGGAGTATCTTTTTCTTTCATTTTCTCCATGTGGTGGTAGTTTTCACACTCCTCATTGGGATGTAACTCTTTCCACATCTTTTGAGCATTTTACATTTCATTGACTCCCCCTCAATTGGCTATCAATTATTTAATATATAAGGTATTCAACCAAACCATTGATCTCGAATTCATACTCGACTAAGCAATCAAATATGATAATGACTATACCAAGAGATCATTGAGAGAGAAATTGACTTTGATCACTTAAAAGATGGTTTAATTAACGTAAATGATCATTGCAACATTGAAATATTATGACATCAAAAGCATAATAAATTTCTAAATGCATAAAAGGATGCAATTAAAGTCAATTATGATTTATGCTCAATTAATGTCCTATGTACAAAACATAGATAAAGAACAAAACAAAAACAAAACAAAAACAAAACCTAACCTAAGCAAAGGTTTCAAAAGAGTTTATTTCAAGGAAAGCATGCCAATTGCTTTACGCAAGTGAATAAAACGTTTTTGATCCAAAGGTTTTGTTAAGATGTCAGCTAATTGATCCTCAGTTGAAATATATGACAGTTGAAGAATGTTTGATTCAACTAGCTCTCTAAGAAAATGATATCTAAGTTCAATATGTTTTGTTCTAGAGTGCAACACAGGGTTTTTAGAAATGTTAATAGCACTAGTGTTGTCACATAAAATGGTTACCGAAGATGTTGAAATCCGGAAATCGCTCAACACGCTTTTCATCCAAATCAATTGGGTTGAACAACTTCCTGCAGAAATGTACTCCGCTTCGGCAGTCGAGAGTGCTATGCAGTTCTGCTTTTTACTGTGCCATGCAACAAGGCAGTGGCCAAGATAGAAGCATGCACCACTCGTGCTTTTCCGGTCATCCACCGATCCAGCCCAATCGGCATCTGAGTATCCAACAATATCCAAAGTCGTTCCCATAGGATACCAAATTCCGAAATTGATTGTACCTTTGATATACCGGATGATCCGTTTCACCGCTTTCAGGTGAACCTCCTTCGGTGCTGATTGATATCTCGCACAAATCCCAACACTGAAGGATATATCCGGGCGACTAGCCGTGAGATATAGTAGACTTCCAATCATACTGCGGTACAGTTTCTCGTCTACATTCTCACTTTGTGATTCACTTCCAAGTCCCTTATGGCTAGTTCCCATTGGAGTCGGAAAATCCTTAGAATTTTCAAGATCAAACTTTTTGACCAACTCCAGTGCATACTTGGATTGACACAAGTGAATTCCTTCATCGTTTTGTTTAACTTGTAATCCAAGAAAATAATTCAATTCGCCCATCATGGACATCTCAAATTCGCTTTCCATGGTCTCCGCGAATTTAGAAGCATCATTATCTCTTGTTGCTCCAAAAACAATGTCATCGACATAGATTTGAGCAACTATGAAATTGTTTTGATAATGCTTCACAAAGAGAGTCCTGTCAGCTCCCCCTCGAGTGTAGCCCTTTTCCAAAAGGTGCTTTGTCAACCTTTCGTACCATGCTCGCGGTGCTTGTTTCAGACCGTAAAGAGCCTTTTTCAGACGAAAAACATGGTTAGGTAGTTTATGATCCACAAAACCTTTCGGTTGAGCTACATAAACTTCCTCATTTAAAAATCCATTTAAAAAGGCGCTCTTAACGTCCATTTGAAATAATTTGATTTTAAAATGACAAGCAATCGCAAACAATATACGAATGGACTCGAGTCTAGCTACAGGGGCGAAAGTTTCATCAAAGTCTATACCTTCTACTTGAGAGTAGCCTTGAGCAACTAACCTTGCTTTGTTCCTGATGATAGTACCTTCTTCGTTTTTCTTGTTCTTGAAGATCCATTTGGTACCTATCACATTGTGTTGCTTCGGAGGCTTCGTCAATTCCCAGACTTTGTTTCGCTCGAATTGATGGAGCTCTTCCTGCATTGCTTTAATCCAGTAATCATCTTGGAGAGCTTCATCAACATTCTTTGGTTCGATTTGAGATACATAGCATGCAAATCCGCAAACCAATTGTCTCCGTGTTCTAACTCCTTCTTGTGGATCTCCAATTATGTTCGATTCAGGGTGATCCTTGGAGATGCGTAACGTTTGAGGTAGAGGAGTAGGCGGAGGTACACGAGATGATTCCTGCACATCAGATAAGCTTGAAGAACCGTTAGATGCATCAACATTATTATCGAAAGAATTGTTAGAAGAAGATGCATTAGCAGGTGTATCATCATCAAGAGAGATATCGAGGGTAGATTTTTCAGATTCAAAGTGAAAAGCTTCATCTACCTTAACATTTATCGATTCTACGATCGTCTTAGATTCTAAGTTAAAAACTCGATATGCTCTGCTGTTTGTAGAATAACCTAAGAAAATCCCTTCGTCACTTCGAGAGTCAAATTTTCCAAGATTTTCGCGATCACGTAAAATAAAACACCGACTCCCAAAGATGCGAAAATATTTGATGTTAGGTTTTCTACAAAACCAAAGTTCATATGGTGTATTCAAAGTCCCCGGGCGCAAATACACGCGATTGATAACATAAACAGCAGTGTTCACCGCTTCAGCCCAAAAATATAAAGGTAAGTTCCGGCTGTGAAGCATAACACGTGCCATTTCCTGTACGACCCTGTTTTTGCGCTCGACTACACCATTTTGTTGAGGTGTGTAAGGTGCGGAGAATTCATGTTTAATGCCATTAGAAGTGCAAAAATCAATGAATTTGGAATTTATGAATTCCCCACCTCTATCACTCCTAACTCGAGTAATCCTTTCATTCTTTTCAATCATAATACGATTGCAGATTTCGAGAAAAGAATCAAAGGTATCAGCTTTTTCTTTTAAAAATGCTACCCAAGTATATCTAGAAAATCATCAACCAACAAGAAAATATACCATTTACCTCCCAGAGATGGTTGACGAGTTGGCCCCATTAAGTCCATATGCAAAAGTTCCAAAGGCCGTTTTGTACCTATGTGGTTCAAGTTCTTGTGTGCAGTCCTAGACTGTTTTCCCTTTTGGCAACCGCCACACACAAGGTTTTGTTCAAAAGAAAGTTTCGGAACCCCCTTGACCACATCTTTATTTGAAATTCTAGCAAGTTCCTTAAAGTTTATGTGACCTAGCCTTTCATGCCAAAGTGTTTCATTTTTCAAAGATGCTAGGTTACATTTTTCAGAAATCTTAGAAGGAACTACATAACAATTGTTTTCTGATCTAACCCCCTTTAAAAAGAAAGCATGGTTCATGTCAGTTACAGTGCATTTATCAGATGAAAAATTAACTGAATAACCACTATCACACAGTTGACTTATGCTTATGAGGTTAGTCTTAAGGCCATGAACAAATAACACATTATCTAGAACCGGGCCATCTGGAATAGCTACCGTTCCCTTTCCAACAATTTTGGAAGACCGACCATCTCCGAAAACAACAAGTCCTCCGGAGTTTTTCTCAAATGTTTGAAAACAGTTTTTATCGCCGGTCATATGACGGGAACACCCGCTATCCAGGTACCAAGACGAACTATCATATGCATGCAAGGAAACATTGGTAGCAAGACAGGGAAAGATTTCACCTTTGCGCACCCAAACCTTTTTGGAGTGCGTCGGTAATGGTCGTGAAGTTGATTTCCTAGGTGAGAGCGTCTTGCTTGAAGAATTGCTGCTCCTTGATGATGTCGTCTTGAGCGGTGTACTACCAAGGCTCTTTTCCTTCAATTGATTGCAGTTGATTTCCGAGGAATAGCCCTTTTGGTAGTCATTGCAAGATGTGCTTGAGGTGTGCGTTTGGCTTCCGTCTTGCAATTTCTTCTTATGTGCCCTGAAATGCCACAACGAAAACATACCTTGGTTCTTGTCGATTCCGAGGAGGATGTAGTAGGTTGTTGTCGTTGCTTGTCGTGAACACCGGTGTCGGAGGAGGAGATACCGACTGAGGCACAAATACTGTACCACTCGAACTTGGAATGTCTCCAGTTTGAGTGTATCCGAGGCCGAACTTATTTCTTTGACCAAGACCAAGAAGTCTGTCCAACTTACTCCTTCCAGAAGAAAATCTCTTTAAGTCATCCTTTAGTTGGCGTATGGTCTCCGTCATTTCCAATTTTTCCTGTCGAGCCTCGCCGTTGAGCTTCAAGAAGTAATTCGCTTTGTTCACCATATCCATATAATTCTTCTCGAATGCTCATTGGACTCTTGAAGGGAAACATTTGTCTTAATCAGATTATCCCTTTCCACTTCAAGATCGGTTGAGAGAGAGGTTACTCTTTTTACTTCTTCTTCAAGATCCTGCAATCTCTCTTTCAACCCCTTGTTTTGCTTAGCCAGTTTCTTTGAATCCCTCAAAAGCTTATGGTAGGCTAAAGCAAAATCTTCACCTTCCGAATCATCTGATTCATCGTCCGTTGCAATCTTTTCAACAGTGGAGTTGGACAGTGAGTCGGATGTACTTGCCATTAAGCACATGAAGGGTGAAGATGTAGTGGACGCGTGGAAAGCTGTCGCGTTGTCTTCTTCATCACTTGACGATGACTCATTTGACGTGGAGTTGTCATCCCAAGTAACGACTTGCATCGCTTTCTTCTTTGCCGGATTCTTGTTGGGACATTCCGTTGCAATGTGGCCGTAGCCTCGACATTTGAAGCACTGAACTTGTCCCTCAGAACTTTTCTTATCCTTTGAGAAGTTCTCTTGCTTCTTGACTTGTAACTTGAAGAACCCTTGCCTTTCTTCGACTTTCCGAAGGATGGAGTTTTGCTTGAATTTCCCCTTCGAAAGTTGCGGCGAAACTTCCTTGTCAAGAGAGCGAGCTGCTTCTCAAAGTCCTCCATAGAAAGGTTCTCGTCGTCGTCCGAGGAGGATGAATCCGCGTCTTCTTCTTTAGTTGATTTCAATGCGTAACCTGAAGACTTAGAAGAGGATGCCTTTCCAGAAGAATAGTTAGTAGGAAAAGTCATTTCATAAGTTTGTAAAGCACCTACTAATTCTTCTACACGCATTTCGTCCGGGTGTTTAATTGTTTCAATGGCTGCGACCTTCGGGCGAAATCGTTCAGGAAGAGTTCTTAGAATTTTTCTTACAACTTTAAATTCTGGAATCTTCTCTCCCAAGTTAGCACATGAGTTCACGATGTCTTGCAATCGTGTGTAATAGTCAGTGAAAGATTCATTCTCTGCCATAGAGATAGAGTCAAACTTGCTCGTAAGCATTTGCAGTTTCTGAATCTTCACTAAGTTAGTTCCCTCATGCGTAACTTGAAGAACATCCCAGATTTCTTTCGCAGTCTCACATGCCGAGACGCGAGAGAACTCAGTTTGTGACAAAGCATTAAATAGAGCATTAATCCCTTTGCCATTGTAAGAAGATAAGTCTATCTCTTCCTTGGTCCATTTCGACCTAGGTTTTAAGGTGCGAACATCATCTAAAATTTCAGTTGGATTAGACCATCCTAATTCAATTGATTGCCACACCCTTTCGTCGATGGAAATTAAAAAGCTTTCATCCGTACTTTCCAGTACGCATAATTTGTTCCATCAAAGAAAGGGGGTCGATTGATGTTTCCACCTTCAACCATTGTTTACAACCCTATTCCCGCTCTGATACCACTTGTTGGGTTTAGGTTAATAAGGATCTAAATAGGGGAAAAAACACCTAGAGGGGGGTGAATAGGTGTAAACAATAAACACTCAAAAAATCATTGCGCGATAAAACCCAATGCGGAAAAATAAAAGAACACGCAAGATTTTTACGTGGAAAAACTCCAAACCGGAGTAAAAAACCACGGGACCGATAACACGGCGAAATCCACTAGAATTAACACACGTACAAGGTGATATAACGTACTCACAGACGACTCAACCTTTTACCATACGCTCCTAGTAGATCTTCTCCGCTCGCTCCACGACGCTTCTCGAATCCACGATCCGCGCCCAACGCTGAATCCACAGCGTCCAACGTCGAGTCCACGACGTCCGACCGAATCCACGGTCTTCACCCAATGGCACGCTTCGAATCCACGAACGCACCTCGCTCCGAATCCACGAGAGCGGTTGCACCTTGAATCCACAAGGCCACGCGAGTCCACGCGCCGATTTTGGGGTAAATCGTTGTTTGTTTGGGTGGTGATGATCCGCCGAATACTTAGATTAAAGATAGATCGGAAATACCATCTAAGTATTCATTATTTGATTCTACTCAAGATGTGAGTATGAAAACCTAGAATCAAACTAATCAATATAGATGAAGAACCATAGAATAGATCTATTGATTTCCGTTCTTCTCTATATGTGGATTTTTCTTTTCGGCTATTTTTGAAAATGACCGTTCTATTGCGGATGCCCTAGAAATGAAATAAGGGCTATTTATAGGTTAGAAACCCTAGGAAGAATATTCGGATCAAAAACAAACTTTTCTGGAAAGTTTTACCGACGGCGATCCGGATTGCAAAGCCACGATCCGGATTGCAGAAGCACAAAAGACGGTTTCCAGAAAATTGCCTGTTCGGGATCCGGATCGAATCCACGATCCGGATCGTTCATACAGTTTTACCAGAAAAACATGTTCGGGATCCGGATTGCAATTCCTGATCCGGATCGAAGAAGCAAACAGGTAAAACTAGTGTTCGGGATCCGGATCAGAGATGCTGCGATCCGGATTGAACCAGTGTATGAACGAACACCCTTCGGGATCCGGATTGAAAGCCACGATCCGGATCCTGAACATGTCCCATGTCCAGTTTTTGATGAATAAGCAATTAAAACCTCTTCCAGGTGTTTCTACACTATAAGAAGTATTCGGATCATCAAAATTATTTAGTTAAACATACCTGATCCTTTTGAATTCTTCTTTCTTGAGATTGAGGTATACGATCCGAAGTTTCTTCATCTTCAATCTTCAAGACTTAACACATTCACGAAATACGCCAACTCAAATTCCGTAACACCAATCCCACGCACTGGGTCAAACACCGAACTGACATAAGTACCAATAAGTCTGTCGATACCACTCGAGGTCTCAACTGCACTGGACATGATCCACAAACCTCCTCCACATGCACCACACCAACAGGAACCTGTACCTCTAGTGCATGTGGTAACAAATCTGCCTCTAGTCCATGCAGGAATGCAACATACTCTAACTCCGACTGCTGTGATGGAATCACACCTGCGATGATCCGATCCGCTGCCTTGGCGCCCTCCACCCAGGCAGCACAGTCTCATCCGCTCGGTGTAGGTGGTCGTCACTTAGTCTGCCTGAAATCAAGACTATCCACAAAAGGAGCACAATTCTCTGTCTCTGCTCACATTGAGGCGACGGGTAAGGCCCTCCGCAGACAACAAATCCACGCTACCGCTGCGCCACTCTGATAAAGATGTTGATGCTGCCACCGTGGTCCACTTAACCTCTGACATCTCAGAGGATCCATTATTGCAACCGTCATACGACAAAACACAATTAATTCATGCAATTCCTTATACAATTATCCTTACTGAGCTCACCCCTCAAACACATATATTGTACCCCAAACATGCAGGTTATCAATCACGAAGGGTAACACTCCCTTGGGTAAGCTTTACATAATCCGTCCACAAGGATATCCACCATCCTGGAAAGGAAAACGAAAGTGCCTCTGCCAGCCGATCTGTCCCCCAACACTTAGCGCCAGGCACCTCTATCCAGAACTCGCCTCTGGCGGCAGATCCCTATCCAAAGGAACTGCAACAGTACGCTCCATACACAATGCCTACTCCATCGAGGCATCCAAAATCCAAAATCCAAACAGAGGGATCAGATAAACTGAAAGGTATCCTGGCGCAATCCACTCCCTAGTCACACACACATCCTATGCGCCTCGTCCCTCGAAACCTGGAGCGCGCAGTTCAACAACTGCATCAACTCTCTAGCACAGGGAGACTCTCAATTGATCACTCCATCACCACCAACCACGATTCTGCCTCCAAAGGCTCCAACTCAATTTCATAAATCAGGGTGGTTCATCTGCCAAAACTGGCTTTATCGATCGATGATGTCTCACAGCTCATCCACTATCAGCAATCCACCCCGCCTCGGTGCCGCGACACTAAACATTGGCACGGAGGGGGGCTACTCGCTCCATCAGCGCCTCAGAAATCACTGCCGCTGAGGATACTGTAACCAGGTGATCTCAGGAGAAAAACACTGTCGGGCTGCCCACTGCTCCGACAACTGTGTCACCCAGACCAGCGGCTCACTCTGCCGCTGATATACCTCAGACAATCCTGCCATCAGGGCCTGAAGCTCTCTAACCTCAATCCGGATATCCGGCCCCAAAACAATCCGCTCAAGCTCCACTGCTGCGACGAGTGCACACCAATCCGCACAACGTGTCGGGAAAACACAGCTCACCATGACCAACTGCACCACAGCACAAAACAAAACTCGACCCAATCCGGCGAGAGTCTAGAGCATGTCAACCGTTCCGCCGCATTATGTTGTCTGCAGCCAACATAATTGCTTAGGAGAATAAACATGCCAATCACCCATCCCATCCCTTGGGAGAGGTATAAAACTCAATCAGGACTCTCACGAAGTCATCCTAGGGTCCAACCATAAGCCTAGGGTTTCTACAGTCCCAACTGACCTATCCCTAAGCTCTGATACCAACCTAATCTGTCACGCCCCGGGGTCGAAACTGCGACCCGGGCTCGCCAACAGATCCGCCACCTATGCAAAACCCGCATAGGCGAAGCGTCTAACCTGCAAAAGATAGTACTATAGCTACACAAATATCAGAGCTGAAATAAAATGCTGTAAAATAAAATCCAATCACTATACATCATGAAATAAAGTACAATATCCATTTCCTCGAATACAGATAATCATCATACAATGTCCTCAGTACAGTGTCTCTCAACTATAAAAGGAGATAAACTAAAACTATAGTACATCAGTCTCTCCAAATACAAAAGATCTCTCTCCAAGAAAAACAGTAAAACCAGCCAACAGCTACAGGAATCTCCAACCAGGGGATACAGCTACACTCCTCGGGTGGTAAAGATCTAGCTCGTGACTCCCTCGCCTCGGACAACGACCGAAGATCAGCAACTCCCGCAGAGGACTCTGCAAAACAGGGGGAAAGAAAAAGGGAAACAACAATGGGGGTGAGAACCACTAGTAAACCAGTAGCCTCCCCCTGTGGGTAAAGCCTCAAGCTCCGGCGTACCCACTAAGTCTACTAGAGGCAAGAAAAGGGTGAATGGTAAAGCTGTAAACAGAACTACTGAATAAAAGGGAAAACCACAACAAGTATGCCTCTAAATGCAATACCGAAGGAAATGACGGTATGAATGCATCAGGAAACAGTATCTGACCAAATAGACCCAATCTAGTGCCACCAGTAAAAACTGGTACTGCCTGCTCTGCTGTCGAACTCAAGAACTCAGTAGGGGACCAGCACATAAGGCTCGAAATCCCAATCAGCACTCACAACTCACCAACTGACCGGTGCTCGGCACGGTCTAAAGCCTACTCCGGAGTGGCACTCGAGGGGAGCGACCCACACGAGTAAAGTATCTCTGTATCAAGCATCTCTGTAACCAATGTCTCACAATAGCAGGACTGGATCATGACTATGATCAAAGTGGGAAACTCCGTCCACTAATGAAACCCCGATCTGATGCAATAGTACTCAAAAAGTGGGAAACACCATCCACTAGAGAAATCTGATACCCAATCTGATGCAATAGTAAACATCCGGTCAACCGCCCAAAGTCCGCGGTCACCGCAATAACCCACAACCCACAATTGGGTAAAATAATCAAGATCCGGTCAACCGCCTACTGTCCGCGGTTGCCGCAATAACCCACAATCCAACATCAAGTACACCCTGTCACTGACCCTAAGGTCCCGGCTACACTATCCCAAACCTCTGCTCGAACCCGAGCAACATGACTCAAAAGTCTAAATAAGAAGGAGAAAGAAAGCAATCATGGTTTCTCCTAAGTCAAATCCCAATATGATAGTGTAGCAATAAAATAGTGGCCTATCTAGATGTCCAAATAAGCATGCAAAAGTTCTCATGCAATGTGAAATAGAGAGTATGTCAAATAACAGTTCTACATGTGTAACAATTAATAATATCCACATAAATATAACCATCATGCTAAAATCATCAGTCAACTACACATGTATAATCCCTGATCCATAATAAATCCCAAAGTGAAACCCGCACATGGATATGTCATCATGTCCCAACAATTAATCCATTTAACCATATTTCAGCAGATCTAGGTGCTAATACGGCATATTAATTATCAGATTTAAAATTCCCCGCAATCATGTTTCCACAATAATATTATCCCAATAATATCCCCAACATGCTATATCCACAAAATTAATCTCAAATGATAGGCTCACATTTATATCAGTCAATCATGCATGGTAATCAATCAATATGCTCAATAGTGGGTTCTCTAATAAACTTAGCGAGCAAGTCAGAAGATGAGGCATGCAACAACCACCCAACTCGAAAAGCGCGCACAGCACCAAAAGAATCCTCTCGCTACCCGCAGACCTCTAACACAGCAATCCACCGAAAACTGTGCCCCACTGCACAAAACATCGTACCCAGTGTAAACATACCACCAAAACAGCATTTGCTGTCATCCAAACAGCACAGAAAAGGTTAAATATCACCTCTGTCTAGTCCTCAAAAAAATCCAGAAAATTCACGATCGCGTTCCTCGCGAAAAGTAGCCCCAAAACGACTATTTATATGCCCAGATCCGATAACTGTAGGCCAAGATAAAAATAAAACACCGCTGCATACTCAAAACCTCCCACAACAGAATTCCTGTAGCAATCTGTCCAAGAAAAGCTTAATTATCACCTTCGAAACAATTTCCAAAAATCCCAGAAAAATCAACACTGTGTTTCTCGCGACGAGTAGATCAAAATCGAGTCCTTAAACGCCTTGATCCGATCCTCCTAGGCCGAGATATAAATCGAACAAGCCGGTGCTGTCCAGAATCCATCACAGAAAAATGGGGGTAAAAAATGCCTCGGTAAACGTGCCAAAAGTGCGAAACGGGGCGAAGTGATCAACGAAAATCGAAGCCTTACCTCTTAGTAACACGCTGTCGAAAAAATCGCTCGAAAGTTCCTCCAGGTTTGCTCACAGCGAATTTTCGACTGAACTGTGACGGTAATGGGCCGAAATAGGGGAAAACCGAGGCGAACTGTAAAATCGATATCGCCGTTGCCGAGCGTCCAAAAATTCCGGGGATCCACCACGAGCTCAAGAACATCAAGGGGAACAACTTTCATGTAGATCTCTCCCTCTCATTCCCTCTCTAAAGCTCGAAAAAATGTGAGAAAGAGGGAAAGGAGGTATATATAGGCCCATTCCAAACATTTCAAGAAATGACCTCTGTGTCCTGTGAACCGGGCGCACCGAACAATCGGGCGCGCACAGTAACTCAATCCGGGCCGTTGATCAAGCGCCCGGATTCACAGGATTGCGCCACGTGTCCATCGAACACGGAACAGCAACCCCGGCCACTCCCTTCACGCCGCGTGGCCGACCCCGGTCAACGGAGGGGTTTGGCTCCCGCCAATGGCGGCCCGCCACGTGGTGCACGCGTGCGCCACGTCGGCGCCGTGGCTGCCACGCCAGCCGCCACCCTGCCGCCTGCCACGCCACCTGCACCCGTACGCGCACAGTGACACGCCCAATCCCCGCGCGCCACGTGTCAAGCCCTCGCGCTCGCTGCTCCCGGTGCACCAACTCCGTGCACCCGACGAACCACAGACTGCCACGTGTCCTCCACCGGTCCACCGTGCACCCCGAGAAATTCCATGAACCACGCCTTGCAAGCCATCCAATAAGGTAGCGCCACGTGGCACCCCTCGGGTGCACGCCGCCCGCGTGGACCGCGCACCTGCCCGCGCCCAAGTGCGCCTGCCCGCGGCCCTGCGCACCTGCCCGCGGCTCTACGCGCCTGCCCGCGGCCGCGCGCCGCCTGCCCGAGCCAGCGCCGCCGCCTTCCGCCGCTGCCCGCCGCCACCGGCCGTCGCCGGAATCACTGTTCCGACGATGAACAGTGATTTTACTGTAGCAACCTCCGAAAAAAGCATGTAAATAGCCCATTTTGACCGTTTTCGCGCGCTGAGTCCAAATCCGGTGTCCGTTTTGCCAAATTCCAATCCTAAAAATTATCAAAGTCATCCGGAAAGGTGTTTTTAATCCGAATTTTGCGCTGAGTCTAAATTTGATATCCGTTTTGCGCGAAAACACCTCTAAACATCCGACGGGGTCCTCCGATTACTCAGGTAATCCATTTTAAGCCTGGAGTCCATCACTTGTGTCCAAATTGGCGCACAAACACCGCCGACATGCCACATAGGCCTCCAGAAGCTGCCGGTCACACTGTAGAAGCCCTATAGAGATTCGGGTCACCACAAGGATAACCTGAAATAATACATCAGTGTACAGGCTCTCAGTACAAGTTAGATCCTCGCGATACAATGATCTCTCAAAAGTGAAAATAAAATAACTAATCTACTGACTGTACTGCAAATCTCCAATGAAGGGGGTACCGCTACTCTCCAAAGACAGGTAGGGATCTAGCTCGTGACTCCCTCGCCTCGAACAGCAACAGCAGAATCAGCAACACCCGCTAAGACTCTGCAAAACAAAGGAGAGGAAAGAAAAAGGAGGGGGAGAACCCCCAACGGGTGTGAGAACTACGCCAAAAGGGAGTTCTCAGTGAGTACTGCCACCAAGCCCGACGGTCTGCCCACTAAGTCTACTAGAAGCATAAGATAACAATGCAGTAAAAACTGAACAAGAAAAGCTGGAGATACACTACAGCTACCATGCCTCTATCTAAATGCTCAATGGGTGTTACAGATGAAAATATATGCAACTACTCGCACTCAAGGTGCTCAATCGACCCAATTGTTCTGACTGCCTCATAGGGTCCAGTCAAACCTGCGCCTACCTACTGCCGTTACATCCAAGGAGGACCGGACTTACGTAGGGCATCCGTGACTGCCAAAACTGGCCCAGCCAGAGGGACTGTGTCGACAAGTCGCGATACAAATGTAACAGATCCACTCCGGACGTGGCACTCGAGGGGCGCGACCCCACCGAGGAAAAAGGTATCCGCGCATCTCTGTCGAGCTCAAAGTGGCTCCTGCAGGCTATAATCAAAATCCACACTCACTCTCAGAACGGAAGGACTCAAGATCCTCAAACATCTCGCACAACGGTCGGAGTACTCTCGACGACTCAGCAACTAGCTCTCACGAATCTCGAGACACTAACGAACTCAACCAACTCGTGGCACAAAACACATTGGTTGGAGATACTCCACAGTCGGGACCACCGTCGACCCAAACGGCTCTCAAAACGAAACACCCAACTCGCCACGCTAAACACACAGACTGGAGGTACTCCACAACCGGGATCGACCCACAACTCAGGGCTAACAAAACTAGTCGGACGACACTCAACGACCCGGGATCACCGTCAACCACAACGGTTCCTAACAACACTAGCACAGGTCTAAACTCAGCTATCAGACTCCACTCAGCCCCCAGGCACGAGTGCAACAATGTCCCACAATAACCTGACTACTCGGCCCACTACCCGTGCGAGAAAAATCTATGTCCAGGAAAAGATGCAAAGTGTGGGATATCTAAAGCATAAATGAAACCTAGCCCAAGTGAAGGTTCTCTATTAGTCTGGTTAAACATGCAACATATGACGGAGTGCTAGGTCAAGTTCCAATAATAGCATTTAGATAAACTGAACATAAATAGGGAACACTAACAGGTATGATCACCAAAAAAAAAATCCAATATGCCTCATCTCCCTAAACATGCTCTCAACTAGCATAGGTGAATAAACCATTAAATATATAATATCTCGAAGGTACCCAACATGTACAATAAATTATGTAAGCCTCAATCCATATGAACTATATCATTCTTATGCTTATATTTCAATCTTATAGGTTGTACATTAAATTGTGCATGCTATCCATCACATAGTGTAATGCTTCCCTTAGGTGAGCTTTCATTGATCATAAACATGGATATCTAAATCTTGCAAGTTTCGTCAGGCATAACATGAATATCATATCTTGCAATTCCTCAAACAAATACCATTTACCAAGCTCACCTCTCAACAAAATATGGGTACACTAAACATGCGTGCATTCTAACAAATAGAATTAGAGAACCGTCCACCGCTTCTGGAGACAAGCAACCCAGCTGAATCACTTTCCGCAGGCAAAGCTAAAGTCGGTGAAGTGCGCAGTCACTCACAATCCAAAATATGCCGAAACTGCACCCTCGGTACTTGGTCACACAAGTCTCTGCTCGAACCAACAACACAGCCCACAATTAGATAACACCACAACACACTCTTGCTGTTTTTCCAAAACAACACAAAGAAAAGCCATTTTCACCTACCTTCTGTCCTCAGAAAAAAATCTAAAAAAATTACGGCTACAATCCTCGCGATGAGTAGATACAAATCGAGTATTTACACTCCTCGTTCTGACACCTGTAGGCTAAGATATAAATGAAACACTGCGGCAAGTCAAACTATCCACTAACAAATTTATGCAGGAAACCAGTCCGAAAGAAGCTTAAATATCACCTTTGAAGAGTCCTCCAAAAATTTTGATAAAAATACGGGTGCGTTCCTCTCGAAGCGTAGATGTCGATCGAGTCCTCATATGTCGAAATCCGATACCCGAATGCAAAGATAAAATCCGACAAGCCTTCTCTGTCCAGAAAAACCACCAGCAGAAAAGGGGTTCAAAGATGCCTCGTAAACCATGCCAAGAACTCAAAATGAGGCGAAGTGATCAACACAGAAATCGAAGGCGTACCTCTTATGAACGCTTGTCGCAAATATCAGCTCAAAAGTCCAACGGGGTAGCTCAGGGGGTCTCGCGCATTGAAATGCGACGGTAGAAGCCACAATCCAAGAAGCGTCGAAGTGCGCCGCGTCGTAGAAAACGCTAATGCTGCGGCCTCCAAAATATCCGGGAATCCATCGAAGGGTGGAGGAGAGGGAGATGAAGAACTTCTCTGAAGAAAACCCTCAGAGAAAAAGCCCAGAAAAGGAGGAAAAGAGCAGCTAAAGAGCCTATTTATAGCCCAAGCCCACCTAAAGGGCCAATCGGATTCGGGCGCAGAAATCGGGCGCCCGAAAACCGGCCCGGCCCGGTACTGTGCGCGCCCAAAAGCTCCTCAACGCGCCACGTCATCAGCTCCGCGCCCCGCGTGCCCGCCAATCGCGGCGCGCCGCGTGGCGACGGGGTCCACGGCGGGGTGCACGCGCAGCGGTCCGCGCCGGGCCACCCTTGTCGCTGCACCCGCCAATGGGCGAGCGACACGTGGCTTGGTGGGTCCACCGTGCGCCACTCCCGGCGCGCTGTCCCGCGTGCGTTGACAAACCAATCAACGCGTGCCACGTGTCCCGCCGAACGCCCGCTGGTCCCGGTGCACGCCAGGTCCCGTGGACCGGCCGCTCGCGCTGCTTCCGGCGCTCGCGCCGCCGTGCTCCGCCGCTGCCCGTCGCCGCTGGCGCTGCCCCGGTTGCCGGAACAGTAACATCTTGCCTCGAAATCCGTGTTTTGTCATCCGAGCTATGAAAAACACTAGTAAATAGTTCATTTTCATCGTTTTCGTGCGCTGAGTCCAAATACGATGTCCATTTTGCCCAATTCCACTTCTAAAATTTGCCAAAGGCCTCCAAAAAAGTGTTCTTAACCCAAATTTCGCGTCGAGTCCATTTCTTGAGTCCGATACGCACACAAACACCTCCTATACATGCAAAGAGCCTCTAGAAGTTGTTGATCACACTGCAAGTGGTCTGCCGAGATTCGGGTCATCACAAGTATAGTTGGTGGCTCCGGTACCTCAGGCCGGGCTCGCCGAGATGGCTGGGGCAAGGACGACAAACAGGTCCCTCCGCAGGGACCACCTTAGAATCAGGCTGGCCCTTACAGGTCGCCATCTCCACCAACGCAGTCGACGGCTCAGGTACCTTAGGCCGAACTCGCCGAAATGGCTAGGGCAGGAACGATAGGCAGGCCCCTCCACAGGCCCCCTCCAGAATCAGGTTAGCCAACGTGGGCTACCACATCTACCGGCGCAACCGGCAGCCCTAGCACCTTTAGTGGGGCTCGCCGATATTCACGCCCATGTGGAGGATATCATACAACATCTCTTGCCCGAGACCAAACCAGCAATGCGATCAGCACAGAGGTCTTTGCACCCCGCGCAAGTGAACATGGTCGGCCCCTAGGGAAAGGAGCCGATCTAGGGGCCCGAGTCTCCTGCGAAAATCAAATCAGCTCGAAGCATGCTTTGGCTTTACATCCACTGCAAGGCCGAAATGACGAAGGAGGATTGGGATGCCCTCCTCACCGACATACCCGAGGAGGCAAAGAAATGGTTTACCTTTATCAGTGAAGGCGCACACCGCCACGACCAAAGCGGAACCCGGTTTCGGCCGAAGGGTCCAGCAAGCGGTCCTCCGAGGAAGAGGACCGGGAAGAATAGCAAGATCGTCCTATCCGGAGGGTTTTGCAAGAGTTCTTCGGCCAAGAAAGGCCAGAGTCGATAGGGTTCACCTCGCCGCTCATTGCCTGGACGGAGAGGCGAGCAGCTGTTGGGCAGACCTGCTACAACACCGCTATGAGGGATTGCCCGAACCCTCATGGCGAGAGTTCAAGGACGCGATCTATAATCATTACTTGAAGGACAATACTAAAGAGGGCCTGGTGCGTAAGCTATAGACTATGCGTTAGGGAGATCCCGAGCTGCCCGAGCTGCCCGAGCAACAGTAATGGGTACCCCGAACCCGTTTTAGGACGTCCGGATCTAAAAAAACATCCAAAAAGGCGATTTAGATCGATTTTTCGTGTTAAATCCATTTCCGATGTCCGTTTTGCACGCACACATCTCTAGCTCTCGACAAAGGCATCCAAATAGGTGATTTGATTTTTTTTTTTTTTTTTTTTTTTTTGCGCTGAGTCCATTCCTCGTGCCTGCTTCACGCGTAAACACCTCCATCACACAAAATGAGTGCCCACAAGCTGCCAATCATGCCTAAATCATCCACGGGGACTCGGGTCATCACATCCTCTCCCACTAAAGAAAGTTTCGTCCCCGAAACTGATCACACCTCAAACGGGAGTCTCAAACCAGAAAGGGCAGGTATCCATTGACACCGTCTCTAGCTCTCAAGTTTCCGCTCGCTCCTCATGATTACTCATCAACAAAAACAGGTATGTCATGGCCTGGTTGTGCAATTTCCTCATTTCTCGAGCCGAAATTCGCAACGGGCGCCCCTCGTACTCCAGATGCTCACTGATCTCAAGTGGAGTGAGTCCATCACAGGCGAGGAATCAAATCATATCTCCTCTGAGCTGAGACGTGGAAAATATTAAGGACTCCAACAAGTCACGGGGGGGAGAAGAAGCCATCCTGTAACCACTAATCCAAAACACTCCAAAATCTCACTCTTGATACCAACTCATCCAAGAAGACCCGGAGCATACCCACACAACTATCCAAAAAGGAAGGAGTCCAACACCAAGAACATCATCAACCACAACTCTCAGCTTAGAAAACTGCCGAAGACAGCGAAAAGTTCAAAAATCTCGAAAGGCCAGTGTCTTCACCCCAATCAAACAAGAACAGGATCCGGCACAGTCTCCATTTCTAGGGCAGCCTTTCAAAGTTTTCTGCCCGTTTGCGAAGCCTCGGCATGAAAGAACGAAAAAGGGAGAGAAGTGTTGAAGTTGTTCCTGCTGTGGCTATCACTCTGCCGTCGCTCCTCCATAAGCTAGGGATCCTCACTCTGTCACTCTCTGATCCTGTCTGACAGAGTGGACTACACAACTAGCATCGCCGGGTTCACTACCACACCAGCGGCTGAATCAACAAGATACAGAAGGTAACCTCCCAGAGCCAAAACTTACTTTTCTCAAGCTTTGCATGCAGCTTCTTCTATTACAGAAGTTGTAGTACCATTCTCAAGGATTCCTTAAGCTCCATATCACTCCGGGATAAACTAAGATGTCAACGACGAAGACCACTGTAGCTCTGTCTAAGCACGACTAAGACACACGGTTCATCAAATCCATAAATGTGGCAGGGCATTAGTCAATACATTTGGCCTCACTATGCTCTCATAATGCCCGCATTGTGTTCTAAACGCTGTCTTGGAGATGTCCTCGGCCCTCACTCTTGTTGGTTTTTAGGATCCACAAGGATCTAAATAGGTACTATCAAACACCCAGAGGGGGGTGAATAGGTGTAATATTTAAAAATCAAATCTCAGTGCAAAATAAAACCAATGCGGAAAATAAAAATAGCACACCGAGATATACGTGGAAACTCCAATCCAGGAGAAAAACTACGGGACCAACACGCAATAACAATCCACTAAGAATAGAAGAATAACAAGGTGATTACCGACTCCACGGACTCAAACCCCTCCTTCAACTTCTTCGGACCTTGCGCTCCACCGATTGCACGTCCACTGCACACGTTCGAATCCACGAACGCCACTCGAATCCACGAGCACACGTTTCGAATCCACGAAACGCCTTTAGCACACCGAATCCACGATGCCACGTCGAATCCACGACGCAAACTCAGCCGGTAAGAATATTGGCTTCGATGGTGATCCTTTGCTTAGATTATCAATGAAGATCCATGGGAGAAATCTCTAAGCAAAGATTAGATCAATTCGACAAAAGATATGTTCTTGAAAGAACCATCGAATTGGCCTAAAAGAGGCTATAAAGAAGAACGATAAAACCTAGCCTCTAGGGTTGCTCTCCAGTGTTTTATAAATTGATCGGTATTTGTCCCACGTTCTTGAGAAACCCTAAGTGTCTATTTATAGGTTAGAAACCTTTGGAAAGAGATAAGAATCAAAAACTTACCTTATCTGGAAATTTTCAGGACGGCGATCCGGATCGGATTTACTGCGATCCGGATCGTCGTAACGTGATAGACGATTCCAGAAATCCAAGGGTTCGGGATCCGGATCGCAAGGCCCGATCCGGATCGTTCATGCAATTCAGCAAAATCCCATGTTCGGGATCCGGATCGAAATGGCCTTGGATCCGGATTGGATTTGCCAATGAACAATCACCCTTCGGGATCCAGATTGGACTGTCTGATCCGGATCCTGAACATGTCCCATGTCCAGTTTTTGATTTTTATGCAATTAAAAATTCATCCAAGTGTTTCTACACTATAAGAAAGTATTCGGATCACCAAAATTATTTAGTTAAACATACCTGATCCTTTTGAATACTTTCTTCTTGAGATTGATGTAACTGATCCACAATTCTTCATCTTCAATCTTCAAGACTCAAAACACTGAGTGCCAACTTGAGCTCTTCTCTGAGTCTTCGATTGCTGATTGACAATTTGATCACTTCAAGACTCCGACTCAACTCACTGACTTGACTCACGAAATATGCCAACACCAAAATGCCATAACAATCTCCCCCTTTGGCAATTTCGTGACAAAACCCAAAAATACATAAAAACGCTCAAGTCACTCATCTTAAACCAAAAAATCGAAATTCAATGTTATCACCAAAACATTGATTTTCTTTGCGTGAAAGATCCAATAAATACAAAATTACATTTGAACCAAACAGTCCTAGAACATACTCTATGACTTAGGACATGGAGTCTTAAAGTGATGTAATTCTTTGCGTGAAAGATCCAATAAATACAAAATTACATTTGAACCAAACAGTCCTAAAACATACTCTATGACTTAGGACATGGAGTCTTAATGTGTAATTCCTGCAAAACAAAACTCCAAACAAAATCAAACGTTAGTCGTTAGACATTAAAATCCTACATTTGATTCGTCCTTTTGGTTCTTTTGTTTTTGGCTCTTTCAATCTTTTCTTTATCTCCCCCTATCTTGAGCATCTCTAACATGTTCTCCATGTTCTCCATGTTCTCCCCCTGTCTTGAGCATTTATGTTCTCCCTCTTTGTGATACGATCATTATTTTCTGTTCTCCCCCTTTTTGTCACAAATTTTCAAACAGTGAACATACTAGACAAAAGGAAATCACTAACAACATTAGTTCATAGAGAAAGAGAGATAAAAGCTCAGTTCTGGTATATAACAAAAATGCAGATTGCGTACTGGTACCAGAAAGCAAAAATCAAATAATTTCTTGAAACAAATCCAGATTTTGGAATCTTTTCAAATACCGATTTGTATTCCATCAAGAAATCAATTTAAGTGCTTTAAACAATGAATTCACACAGATGCCATTCAATCCAATTAATTTCACAAAATTAAAAAGATTTACTCCTAAATCATGAAAAACAAAGATAAAACATTATAAACAGTTTTTCATGTTATATTCATCAAACACAAGTCATCAAAAATAATCTTGAGATCCAAACTCTATCAAGATGTAACGGATTTACAAAGATGACTTACGGAGATTTCCAAATGACATCAATCTTGAATTCTACCCTTTCTTGAGATTGAGGCGTATGATCCAAATTTCTTTCATCAGAATAATTTAGAAAAATTCCATAAAAACCAGAAAAAGTATGTAAGCACTTTAGCGCATCAACTTTAAACAAAAGTCATCGTTTCATGCAACAAGAAATAGATTATACCAAATCTATCAAAAATACTCAAAAATAAAACGAAAATTTATGAAAATTAAATCCCTTAAAGTTGAACAACTTCAATTACATCTAACATGATCTTATGCGTAATGCCTTTATCAAATCATCAATTTGGTAAAGAAAATGAAATACCAAGATCAATAGATGTTTGAAATCCCAGATAAGTTAGATAATATATCTAGACAATCTGTTGAAGAGAGTGGCTCTTAATTTGAGCATCTTTCATTAAAAATCCCACCTTATACCAACCTTGAAATTTGACAGAGTCAAGTATTTCAACATGCATTTCATCATCATTTTTTTTTAAAAAAAATTGCTGCTTGGCATACATGGGGTATCTTTTTCCTCCATGTGGTGGTAGTTTTCACACTCCTCATTGGGATGTAACTCTTTCCACATCTTTTGAGCATTTTACTTTTCTTTGACTCCCCCTCAATTGGCTATCAATTATTTAATATATAAGGTATTCAACCAAAAATTGATCTCGCATTCATACTCGACTAAATAGTCAAATAAGATAATGACTATACCAAGAGATCATTGAGAGAGAAATTGACTTTGATCACTTAAAAGATGAATTAATTAACATAAATGATCATTGCAACATCGAAATATTATGATGTCAAAAGCATAATAGATTTCTAAATGCGTGAAAAGATGCAATTAAAGTCAATATGACCAATGCTCAATTAAAAAACTCCTATAATGAAGTATCTTCAAGATTATGATCATGGAGTAAAGTTGATAATCCATATAAAATTAATTTGGAGTGAATGAACGTGAAACCCTTTTTATTCAATGCACTTGTTCGATAAAAACCCTTTTGTTCAAAAATAAAGTATAAAAACAAAGAGCATTGAAAAACATGTAATGCAAAGATTAAGAAAAATATGAAGGGAAAACCAATCAAAGCATTACATACAGTCATAAGCTATTTAGAACTTAAGACAAGGAAAGATATCACCTTTCCGAATCCAAAATCGCTGGATTTTGGGTTGTCTTGATTCGTTGTGGCCGGGGGTTGTCCGCTTTGACTGTTGATCCACCTTAGGTCTTTGCCTCGCGATAATCCACTTGTATGATTGATGTTGCGGCTCGGACCTTTGGTGGGTTGAGTGAACTCCTTTGACTTGATGTGTCTTTTGATTCCGTTGAGTCCGCTCCGTAGATGAAGTTGCCGAAGGATTCTTCTTTCTTTTTTCGGGCAATTCTTCACCAAATGTCCTTCAAGTCCACATAGGTGACAAGTTCTTCCTTTCAATTCATTGTGGAACTTGAAGCATTCACAGTTTGGTTCTTTTTAAATCCCAAACCAACCTTGCTTGTTTGACCTAATCCGGACATACAATCAAGTTTCTTGGAACCGGTTGAAAGCCTTTGTATGTCGGATTTGAGTTGATGAACTTGCTTGGTCAAAGCTTGGTTGGTGACATGAATTTCTTCAAACTGCTTTTCTAGAAAACCAATCTTGTCCATATATGATTTAGCGTTTGTCTCCGATTGGTTTAGCTTTTCTTGGAGGATTTTATTGTTATCCAATAAACGTCCTTGTTCCTCCTCGAGATCATGAAGTTTGATCTTTAAAGCTTGATTCTCGTCTTGAACCTCAAGTCGTTGCTTCCTCAACTTCTTGATATGCTTGGCCATCTTCTTTGATTCCGCAAGAAGTTGTTGGTATGCCTCAACGAGTTCTTCTTCGTCCGACTCCCCCTCACTTGATGACTCTCCTCCGGATGTTGATGTTTCATGCAAAATCAAAGGAATAGAGTCAGTGACTAAAGATGATAAGCACAAATTAGAAGAGGGAATTTGAGAGGCATGAAAAGCAACAATTTTTTCTTTTTCCTCTTCACTTGAGGTCGATTCATCGTAACTAGAATCGTCCCAAGTTTTTGCTTGCAAAGCCTTCTTTTTGTATGATTTCTTAGAAGGACAATCCGTTGAAATATGGCCGTAGCCTTTGCATCGATAGCATCGGATTTCCCCTTCGAAATCATCTTTTTCTTTTTCTTTAGAAGGTTTTGCAACGCCTTTGAGTTTAGAGGATTTAGAACCCGATGATCCTTTAGATGGTTTCGTGGATGAAGATCCATCGGTTCGATTCTTCCAAAATTTCCGACGAAATTTCTTTGTGATCCGCGCCAATTGTTCTTCAAAATCGGCAAAAGAGATTTCATCGTCGGAACTTGATTCGTCATCTTCTTCCTTTGTTGATTTGAATGCAATACCTGTAAGCTTAGAAGAAGACTTGGAAGAAATTTGATTAGTAGGAAAAGTCATCTCATAAGTTTGCAAAGCACCTACTAATTCCTCTACACTCATCTCATCCGGATGACTAACGGTTTCAATGGCGGTAACCTTTGCCCTAAACCGTTCCGGAAGAGTCCGAAGAATCTTTCTTACAATTTTCGACTCCGGGATCTTTTCTCCTAAATTAGCACATGTATTAATTACATCTTGAAGTCTAGTGTAATAATCTGTAAACAATTCATGCTCTTCCATATGAATAGAGTCAAATTGACTTGTAAGCATCTGGAGCTTTTGAATTTTTACAAGATTAGTACCCTCATGTGTAATTTTGAGAATATCCCAAATTTCCTTCGCGGTTTCACACGCGGAAATTCGTGTAAACTCAGTCGAGGAAAGAGAATTATATAAAGCGTTCATACCTTTCCCATTGTAAGAAGATCTTTCGATTTCCTCTTTAGACCATCTAGAGCGAGGTTTTGGGGTAGTAGAATTTCCTACTTCCTCAACCGGATGCACCCAACCGTATTCAACGGTTTGCCATACCCGCTCATCAATTGAGATGAGAAAAGCTCTCATCCGCACTTTCCAATATGCATAATTGGTCCCATCAAAAAGAGGAGGTCTAAAAATATTACCACTTTCACCCGACATGATAGATAAACCTAAAACCCGCTCTGATACCAATTGTAGGTTTTTAGGATCCACAAGGATCTAAATAGGTACTATCAAACACCTAGAGGGGGGTGAATAGGTGTAATATTTAAAAACCAAATCTCAGTGCAAAATAAAAACCAATGCGGAAAATAAAAATCAACACACCGAGATTTACGTGGAAACTCCAATCCAGGAGAAAAACCACGGGACCAACACGCAATAACAATCCACTAAGAATAGAAGAATAACAAGGTGATTACCGACTCCACGGACTCAAACCCCTCCTTCAACTTCTTCGGACCTTGCGCTCCACCGATTGCACGTCCACTGCACACGTTCGAATCCACGAACGCCACTCGAATCCACGAGCACACGTTTCGAATCCACAAAACGCCTTTAGCACACCGAATCCACGATGCCACGTCGAATCCACAACGCAAACTCAGCCGGTAAGAATATTGGCTTCGATGGTGATCCTTTGCTTAGATTATCAATGAAGATCCATGGGAGAAATCTCTAAGCAAAGATTAGATCAATTCGACAAAAGATATGTTCTTGAAAGAACCATCGAATTGACCTAAAAGAGGCTATAAAGAAGAACGATAAAAACCTAGCCTCTAGGGTTGCTCTCAAGTGTTTTATAAATTGATCGGTATTTGTCCCACGTTCTTGAGAAACCCTAAATGTCTATTTATAGGTTAGAAACCTTTGGAAAGAGATAAGAATCAAAAACTTACCTTATCTGCAAATTTTCAGGACGGCGATCCGGATCGGATTTACTGCGATCCGGATCGTCGTAACGTGATAGACGATTCCAGAAATCCAAGGGTTCGGGATCCGGATCGCAAGGCCCGATCCGGATCGTTCATGCAATTTCAGCAAAATCCCATGTTCGGGATCCGGATCGGAATGGCCTGGATCCGGATTGAATTTGCCAATGAACAATCACCCTTCGGGATCCGGATTGGACTGTCTGATCCGGATCCTGAACATGTCCCATGTCCAGTTTTTGATTTTTATGCAATTAAAAATTCATCCAAGTGTTTCTACACTATAAGAGAGTATTCGGATCACCAAAATTATTTAGTTAAATATACCTGATCCTTTTGAATACTTTCTTCTTGAGATTGATGTAACTGATCCACAATTCTTCACCTTCAATCTTCAAGACTCAAAACACTGAGTGCCAACTTGAGCTCTTCTCTGAGTCTTCGATTGCTGATTGACAATTTGATCACTTCAAGACTCCGACTCAACTCACTGACTTGACTCACGAAATATGCCAACACCAAAATGCCGTAACAACTCTTAACTGGTGGTAACCGGACTATAGGTCTACTCAAAGCCTCAGTTATCTAACCTTTTTCCACAATCAACGCCGGTGCTCCACAAAAGATCCACTGGGTCTGACAAAACCTTTCTCCATCAAATCCAGTAACTGTGCCATCAGCTCTCTCAGCTTTTCTGGTGCTATCCAATAAGGTGCCTTCAAGATCGGCATGATTCCCAGAACCACGTCAATCACAAACTCAATCTCTCTGTCCGGCGACATCATATTCAGCTCAGGTGGAAACATATCTGAAAATTCGCGGGCAATAGGGATATCCTTGAGTCCCGGTGCCGCCGCAGGCACCTCTACTACTGTCGCTAGGAAAGCGGTACAACCTCGTCTAATCATCTACCTAACCCTTGCCGATGAAATCATTGCTGCAAACAGCATCCTCTGATAGCTTCTGTAGATAAACTCCTTCTATCCGGCTCGCGAAAGGTCATAATCCTCTCTCCGCAGTCCATCATCGCATAACACCGCATCAACCAATCCAACACACTGTGTCAAAATCTTAGAGCTCCTGCAAAACTAGCAAGTCTGGCGGCAAAATCCATGGCCTCCACTGCACTGGACATGATCCACAAACCTCCTCTACATGCACAACATGATCAGGAACCTGTACCTCAAGTGCACATGATAATGGCCCTACCTCTAGTCCATGAAGGGATATAAATACTTTGCGACAACGTAGTCCACTGCCAGGGCGTCCTCTACCTGGCTGCATAAACTCGCCCACTGAGTGCTGGTGGTCGTCGCTTCGTCTGCCTCGACGTCGTAGCCCTATCTCCCGAAAAATGTCCTGACTATCCGCATAGGAAGCACCGTCCCTGCCTCTGTTCACATTGCGGCGATGAATATGCCCCACCGCAGATAACACATCTAGCTTGCCGCCGCTGCTGATACCGTTGTTGATGCTGCTGCCGGGGTCCACTCGACCTCCGACGCCTCAAAAATCCACAACCCTTGGGAAGGAATCGGGAAGGCAATTGCCTGCTGATCTGTTCTCCATCATCTAGCACCGGGCGCTTCTCTCCAAAACTCGCCCCTGGCGGCAAGTCCCTGTCCAAAGGAACTGCAGCGCCACGCTCCATATACAGCGCTTGCTCCATCGAAACATCCAAGGTTTGAAGTCGGAGGGATCGAATGAACCAAAAGATATCCTGGCATAATTCCCTATCAAACATATATACCCTGTGCGCCTCGTCCCTCGCAAAGTGGGGCACGCAGTTCAGCAATTGTGCAATTCTCTAATATAGTCCTAGACCGTGCAATCTCCCTACATGAGATTCTTCGTATCCTCTTCAAGTTCCCGCGCGGGTGCTGTTTGGGAAGAAGACTCCGAACAACAGGCTGCGAAACTCGGTCCACGATAAAAACTGGGCCCCTGGTGGGCCAACTGGTCTGGCTCTCCTCCACCAAACCTCGGCATCGCTCTCCAAGGATGTTGGTTATTAAGGATCCACAAGGATCTAAATAGGTACTATCAAACACCTAGAGGGGGGTAAATAGGTGTAATATTTAAAAATCAAATCTCAGTGCAAAATAAAAACCAATGCGGAAAATAAAAAACAGCACACCGAGATTTACGTGGAAACTCCAATCCAGGAGAAAAACTACGGGACCAACACGCAATAACAATCCACTAAGAATTGAAGAATAACAAGGTGATTACCGACTCCACGGACTCAAACCCCTCCTTCAAGTTCTTCGGATCTTGCGCTCCACCGATTGCACGTCCACTGCACACGTTCGAATCCACGAACGCCACTCGAATCCACGAGCACACGTTTCGAATCCACGAAACGCCTTCAACACACCGAATCCACGGTGCTACGTCGAATCCACGACGCAAACTCAGCCGATAAATAATATAGGCTTCGATGGTGATCCTTTGCTTAGATTATCATTGAAGAACCGTAGAAAGAATTTCTAAGCAAAGTTTAGATCAATTCGACAAAAGATAGATCTTGGAAGAACCGTCGAATTGACCTAAAAGAGGCTAAAGAGAAGAAAGATAAAAACCTAGCCTCTAGGGTTGCTCTCGAGTGTTTTCGGTATTGGTCGTTGTAGTCGAGAAACCCTAAGTATCTATTTATAACCCTTGGAAACAAATTAAAGTCGGTTTAGGAAACTTTTCCCGAGGTAACACTGTGTACCGGTACCAAATATTGTGTTCCGGTACTCAATGGTGCAAATCACAGATTTTCCTATTGTGTTCCGGTACGCGAGTCTGTGTTCCGGTACGCAATACAAATTTCAGAAAATTCTGTGTCGGGTTTGAGGAACTTCAAGTGTGGTTCCGGTACTCAATGTAAAAACTGATTTTTTCAATATAAACTTTATCCAAAACAGACCAAGTATCGGAATCCAAACTTAAAACAAGTTGTAAGTTAAAACCAAGTTCCTAAAACCAAGTCTAAACCGGTTTTCATTAATTTCCTGTTTCCAATGATTATAAACGAACTTTAATCACCATGAACAATATTTAATCATACCTGAGAGTTGACTTGGGCTCATGTTGAATCTTCAATGAGTCTTCGAAGGCTGATTTGACAATTTGATCCCTTTAAGACTCCGACTCAACTCACTGACTTGACTCACGAAATATGCCAACACCAAAATGCCGTAACAATCTCCCCCTTTGGCAATTTCGTGACAAAATCCAAAAATATATAAAAACGCTCAAGTCACTCATCTTAAACCAAAAATTCGAAATTCAATGTTATCACCAAAACATTGATTTTCTTTGCGTGAAAGATCCAATAAATACAAAATTACATTTGAACCAAACAGTCCTAGAACATACTCTATGACTTAGGACTTGGAGTCTTAAAGTGATGTAATTCCTGCAAAACAAAACTCCAAACAAAATCAAATGTTAGTCGTTAGAAATTAAAATCCTACACTTGATTCGTCTTCCATTTGGTTCTTTTGATTTGTGGCTCTTTCAATCTTTTCTCTTTATCTCCCCTCCCCCTATCTTGAGCATCTCTAACATGTTCTCCATGTTCCATGTTCTCCATGTTCTCCCCCTGTCTTGAGCATCTATGTTCTCCCCCTTTGTGATACAATCATTATTTTCTGTTCTCCCCCTTTTTGTCACAAATTGTCAAACAGTCAAAATAGACAAAAAGAAACATACTAGCAGGATACGTTCATAGTTACATGCCCATTAGAGTTCTTGTTCATCACAAAGTGAAAAGAAACTAAAAAGCAAAAACAAGAAGGAAAAGAAATCACTCATCCTGATCTGAATCATCATCGTCCTCATGTGATGTAGGTCCATGAGATGTACTTGGTGCAGTTGCTCCAGTGACCACATCGTCATGCTTGCACCCAAGGATATCGAATATCTTCTTCAAACCATCCTCGAGTTTCTTGAAGCCTTGCTCCATCCTTTTCTTCAAAGATCGCACATCCCGATGCAAGGTCTGAAGAGTGACCACTTCATCTGGTTCCGGAGATTCTTGGCGAGGCGGTGCGCTCGTAGTGGGTTCACTTGCATAGCCCTTTGTATGTCCAAATGTCTTTAAAGTGCTAACTGACTTGGCTAACGTGATTCCATCGATTGAGCCTAAGCTTCGCAAAGCCTTCCACAAAGCGCCGATAGTAGCCCGCCAAACCAAGAAAGCTCCACACCTCGGTGATAGTCGTCGGCCTCGGCCAATCACGAATAGCATCCACCTTGGCCGGATCCACCGCCACTCCAGCAGCTGAAACAACATGACCCAGAAAGGCAACCTCCCGGAGCCAAAACTCGCACTTTTTGAACTTAGCATACAGCTTCTTCTCTCGCAGAAGCTGTAGCACGGTCCTCAAGTGCTCCTCGTGCTCTAGATCACTCCGGGAGTAGATCAGAATATCATCGATGAACACCACCACAAACCGGTCCAAAAACGGCTGAAATATCCTGTTCATTAAATCCATGAATGCGGCAGGGGCATTTGTCAACTCGAAAGGCATCACAGTAAACTCATAATGTCCGTACCGCGATCTGAAAACCATTTTGGAGATGTCCTCGGCCCTCACCCTCAGCTGGTGGTAACCGGACTGCAGATCAATCTTCGAGAACACCGATGCTCCCTGCAACTGATCAAACAAATCATCAATCCGGGGGAGGGGATACTTGTTCCGGATGGTCACTTTGTTCAATTCCCTATAATCCACACACAACCGCAGTGACCCATCCTTCTTCTTCACAAACAACACAGGCGCTCCCCACGGAGAAACACTGGGTCTGATGAAGCCCCTATCCAAAAGATCCTGAAGCTGGGCTTTCAACTCCCTCAACTCAGCTGGCGCCATCCTATAGGGTGCCTTTGAGATTGGTGCAGTCCCAGGGACTACATCAATCACAAACTCAATCTCCCTCTCTGGCGGCATCGTCGTCAACTCAGGGGGAAACACATCTGGGAACTCTCGGACAATAGGGATATCCTCGAGTCCCAGTGCCGCCGTAGGCACCTCCACCACAGTGGCCAAAAAGGCAGCGCAACCTCTGCTCATCATCCTCCTAGCCCTCGCCGAGGAAATGGTCGCTGCGAACAGCGTGCTCTGGCAGCCTCTGAAGATGAACTCCTCCTGTCCTGGCTCGCGAAGAGTCACCGTCCTCTCTCTGCAGTCGATAGTGGCGGAATACCGCGATAGCCAATCCATCCCTAGCACCACATCAAAATCCTGGAGCTGCTGCAAGACAAGCAAGTCTGCAGGCAAAATCCAAGGCCCCAACTGCACCGGGCATGCCACACAACGCTCCTCGACATGCAAAATATGATCAGGAATCCGCACCTCTAATGCACATGATAAGGACTCTACCTCTAGACCATGAAGTGATGCAAATGCTCGACTAATGAAAGAATGCGAAGCTCCAGTGTCAAACAAAGAGCGTGCTCGAATACCAAAGAGTAGAATAATACCTGCCACCACCTGGTCTGCCGCTGAAGAATCCGCCAACTGGGCGGCATACACCCGCCCGCTCGGTGCTGGAGGTCGAGAATCTGTAGGGTAAGAGGTGGACGGCCTGCTCGCTGGAGCATAAGGCCGCTGAGCTGGTGGCCGCTGCTGCTGAGGGGGATATGGAGCCGACGCCGTAGAAGGTGCCGAAGAAGTAGCAAGGGGGCAAGTAGCTCGCACATGCCCCGGCTGTCCACAACGAAAGCATCGACCCCATCTCTGGTCACAATGACGGCGGCATGCTGACCTCCACAGAAAATACATCGGTCAGAAGATCGGGGCTGTCTCGGCTGCTGCTGCTGCTGTCTCGAGGACTGCTGCTGAGATCTCTGCTGCCTCTGCTGCGATCTCTGCTGCTGGTGCTGCTGCTGATGCTGCTGCGGTCTCTGGGGTCCACCAGGCCCTCTCCTCTCTGATCGCCCACGGCCATAAGACTGGGACTGCGGCGGCCGTGGCGGTCTCCATGAGCTGGCCTGTCCCCCGTCCTCTGGGGCTGGTCGCTTCCTGTCGGAACTCTGCGCGACCGCGGCCCTCCGTCTGGCCACCTCCTGATCACCTCTCTCCACCCACTGTGCATGCTCTGCGGCTGCCTCCAGGGTCTGAAATCTCTGGGCATGCACAAGTGTGTAAATCTCTGGACGAAGGCCTGCCTCAAACAACTCTACCTGGTGCGGACCGTCACGAGCGACGAAAGGCACACAGTTCAGCAACTCCATGAACTCCTGGAAATAGGCATGGGCCGATCGATCGCCCTGCTGCAGATTCTTCAAGTCGTCCTCCAACTTCTTCTTCACACTGGTAGAAAAATAGGTGTCCAACACCATCCGTTTGAACTCCTCCCAAGGCAACTGCCGAGTGAGCCGGAACTCCAGTGGCTCTACCCGCTGCCACCAAAAATCAGCATCTCCGTCCAAACAGTGCACCGCCATGTGCACTCGATACCTCGGGTCGATGAAGAAGTCCCGAAAAAGCTTCTCCATCGCAGAAAGCCATCTCCCAACAGCCCGGGGCTGAGCATCCCGCCCCGAGAATCTAGGTGGTCCCCGCTGAACAAACGTAGAGAGTTTGTCAGCAAAATCCCGCTCCTCCTCCGCAGTCAAAGGCTGAATAGCTCCAGGAGCCCCGCTACTCGAAGATGGCGCTGACGGCACAAAAGGTGCAACAGGAGGCACAGGGGCCTCAGGAACAGCTGGGGGTGGCGCCTCCCTCTGAGCAAGCAGCTGCTCAATCCTCTGCTCCTGGCGGCGCTGACCCTCCGCCAACTGGGCCACCAAGGCCCTCAACTCAGTAAGCTCGGGGGGTGTAGGCTGCTCTGGCTCAACAGGGGGTGAAGGGACACCCCGAGTGGGAATCCGGCGTGGTGGAGGCATCCTGCCACAAGAAACCAAACATCAACAACCAAAACCCTACACGACCCAATCTAGCGAAAGTCAAAAGACATCCTCCTATTTCTGTAACCTTATGTTGTCTGCAGCCAACATAATGGTTCAACAGAAATAGACTATGTCGATCCCTCTTCTCTCACAGGAAGAGTTAACTATAAAAATCACCGACTTTCGCAACAAGTCACGCCACTCACGCCCTAATATCCTAGGGTCTGTCCAAAAGCCTAGGGTTTCCTAAGTCCCAACTGACCTATCCCTAAGCTCTGATACCAACTTAATCTGTCACGCCCCGGGTGTAAACCAGAACCCAGGCCCGTCTACAGATCCGCCGTGCATGCGGTATTTCCCACATACACGAAGCGTCGGTAACCTGCTCAGATAAGAAATAATAATAAAAGAGCATAATAATCAGAGCTAAACTAAAACTACTGTATCTCAGACAGAAGCTGGAAGTAAAAGGTACAACAGTAAAATAAAATACAGATGTCTCTCCCAGCTCACCACTAAAATACAAACAGCTGGCAGAAGCCAGACCCAAAAGAAAATAAGTAAAAGCTGTCTGAGAAGTCCAGGTACCCAAAATCTCCAGCTACAACCCTCGGGAGGCTCTCTATCTAGTCCGCAATCCGCTTACCTCGATCAGTTGCTGACGGCCCAGCAACTCCCACAGAGGACTCTGCAAAACAAGGGGAAAGAAAGAAACAAGAAAGACAATGGGGGTAAGTACTACTATAAACAGTAGCCTCCCCTAGTGGGTAAAGCCTCAGCTCAGATATGCCCACCAGGTGATCAGAGGCAAAAGGGAAAGAAGAGAAAGGGGGTGCAGCTATGAATGACAACTGATAAAGTGCTATCCCTAATATGCCTCTACATGACCAACCAATAAGGATGGAGAAAGTGATGCATCAGAATCAAGAAGCCTGTCAAAATGACCCAATCTGACCGCCAGTGAACACTGGCACTGCCTGCTCTGCTGTCGAACTCAAGAAACCAGCCTGGTGCCCGGCGCTCTGCACCGTGGAAAGCCTACTCCGGAGTGGCACTCGAGGGGAGCGACCCACACGAGTAAAGTATCACTGTAACAAGCATCTCTGTAACCACTGTCTCATAATAGCAGGACTGGATCAGACTCATCAAAGTGGGAAACTCCTCCACTAAAGAAAGCCCGATCCCCAAAACACCCAATCTGATGCAATAGTAACAACCCGGTCAACCACCCAAGATCCGTGGTCGCCGCAACACCCTGTCAAAAACCCAACCTGTCCCAAATCCCCAATACCTGACTACACTGTCCAACACCGCTCGAACCTGAGCGACTAAGCCGCAAGTCTATCAATAATAGGAGAAGAAAAGAATAAATGCATGGTTTCTCCTAAGTCAAGTCCCAAAAGATAGTGTAGCAGTAAAAAGATGACATAATTATGTGACCAATTTAATCATGCATTGTTCCAATATTTTGTCCATTTTCCAAGAATAATCAGTTTAGGGAATATAGGCTAAGGTGACAGTCACATATGAACAATCATCACTTTTATAGTCCTCAATTACTATTTTGCCCCTAAGCATGCAGTCTACCAACCACACATTTAGCATCATCAATCAGGGGTACTCTGATATTCCTAGTGGGCATACCAAAGAGAGGAGTACAACAACCACCCACCTGAAGCGCAACTGTCCGGATCCGTACAGCTGAAAATACCAAAACTCCAAATCCTTGCTCCCACAAATTTAGCACACCCGCAATACTCCTGGTACAATACAAAGTCCACTAATTACACTTAGGCTCCCAATTATTGCACTTATAATCACATACAACATCGGATTCAAAACTGTTAAATTATCACCTGCAGAAAGTGCCCAGAAAATTCCAATAAAAATATCACGGCGATCCTCGCGTCGATAGCTTCGCAACGGTACCTTGCACGCCCAAATCTGAGTTCGGTAAGTCAAGATAAAAATTCGGCAAGAGGGGTACATCATACAAAAATCTGTGCTAAAACTGATTACTGTTCACTGAGAAAACAGTAATTTTCACCTCGAAATAATCCTTCAAAAATCCAATAAAAATACGAGCGCGTTCCTTGCGATCCGTAGATGAAAAAGTTGTATAAGCTCGTTTCCGTCTGACGCTCGTGCGCGAAGATATGGCCAAAATACTCCGCTGCTGTCAAGGAAATCCATACAGAAAAAGGGGTCACTGTTTGCCTCGGGATCCGTGCCAAAACCTCGAAACGGGAAAGCGCGACCAAAACGAAAGATGAAGTCCTACCTCTTAGGAGTCTGCCGGTGCAAGAATCACAGCAAAATGATCTCGGGGTAGCCCAGGGGAGCTAAAACACTGTCGCTGCGCCGAAGAAGAACACTAGAAAGCAACGTCGCGCCGCACCGTAAAATGGGGAACCTCGGGATTCGTGCCTCCTAAAATCCTGAAACTTGGCAGGGAGATCAAGGATTAAGAGGGGAAAATTTCTTAAGGGAGCTCGGGCAGAGGAGGTGCGGTTTGGGAGAAAAAAGCCAAAGAGTGAGGCTCGGGTTGGCTATTTATAGAGCTAAAGAGAACAATTGGGAAAATTCCAATATGTCCTCACTTTCGGGCGCCCGGAAATTTCCGGGCGCGCACAGTGCGGCCCGGCCCACAACTTTCGGGCGCGCACAGTGCGGCCCAGCCCAATACACGCGGTCGGACGGGATCCAGGCTTCGTCCGACCCGCCCCAGCACTCGCCACGTGTCGCCCGAACAGGCAACAGCAAACCCGGCGCCGCGCTCCGCCACGTGGCGTTGACCACGCCTGCACCGCGCACGTCGCCCCGGCTGACCGCGCGTGGCCACCTGCCCGCCGTACGGCCACCTGCCCGCCTGCCAACGCACGTCGCCCCACCTGCCACGCACGTACCCGTCCAATGGGGAGCGCCACGTGTCACACCCTCACCTGCTGGCCCGGTGACGAACAATGCACCGAACCAGTACGCAGATGCCACGTGTCCACCTGGTCTACCGTGCACCCGGGCCCAAGTTCGTGGACCGCGCCTGCTGCGCCGGCCAACCGGAAAGCGCCACGTGGCCCGCCCCGGTGCACGACCTCCGCGGTGGACCGCGCTCCTGCCCGCGCCCTCAGCCGCCTGCCCGCACCCTCAGCCGCCTGCCCGAGGCTGCGCCGCCGCCGCCGACGCTGCCCGCCGCCGCCGGCCGCCGCCGGCGATCGCCGGCGACACTGTTCCGGCATGAACAGTACCCGCAAGCTCAAAAACATCAAGTAAATAGCCCATCTTGACCGTTTTCGCGCGCTGATTCCAAAAACGACGTCCGTTTTGCCAAAATCCGCCTCCAAAATTTGCCGGAGGCTCCCGCAAGCACCGAAACTGCAAAAACTTTCGGGAGTCCGCTTTTGGACATCCGGACTCAGAATTGGGCAAACAAAAAGCCATTTTCAAGCGTTTTTCCGCGCTGAATCCAAATCCACCCTCCGTTTGGCCAAATTCCTTTTCTAAAATTCGGCAAAAGCAGCCGAAGGCCAATACAGCCAACCAAAGCTCACAGGGTCCATCTGTGGCATCCCTTTGATGCACCATGGGCCAGATACACCATCAACAGGTGTTTGCACAGTGGATTCATGGGAAAAAGCTGCATGGGGTCAGGGGTCCTACACTTTTGGTCCCCATTGTAGGCAATAAGTTGTAGCAGACGATTAAGGACAAAATGTGATATTCTGGTTTTAGGTCCTTTGATTCAACATATGACCTATTTGTGTGTGTCCCTGACTTGCAAATTGAATCCACAACAGTGTCCCAATGGGTGTCATGCTGGAAATCACCATCTGTGTAGTAAAGACCGAAAGTATCAACAGCTAGCCCAAGGTTTGCCCCAATTACTGCTGGAGTAATGTCAAACTTGACGCCTCTAACTGTTGTTTCAATGATGAAAGCCCCTGTGTCATGGTCCTTTTGGAGTATGTTAGCTCTCATATAGAATTTCCTGATGATCTCAACACAAAAATCCATCTTTGGTTGAACTCTGCCAAGTGGCCGAATATGACTTTGTTCCAAAAGCCTCACAAAGTCTGGCACCTCACGGCATAGCTCGTTGAAATTTACGTGACTCTCTCCATTACATGTACGGTTTGCAAATCTGGCACGGCGTTTTGCACTTACATGCTGTTCACTTTCATCAACATTAGATCTCCGTTGAGAGCGGTCGCGTATTACCGGTCCACCGGTACTTCTACGCGGAGGAGAATCCGCACCCTTCTTTTTCGTTGGAGCCATAGGTGCTTTCCCCTTTCCTTGAACCGTTTCTTCTTCATATTCTGAGGAATGTTCAGAATCTGAGCTTGTCGAACCTTCATCTCGTGATCGTTTAGTAGCCTTTTTCTTTCCAGAACCGCGACCACGTCCACTTCCAGTGGCCATCAAAATCACTAGTGCAAGTAGCCATGAAAATGCCATTTCCTACAAAGAACACAATGCACTATGATTTGATCGTATAGGAAGGTTTAAACATGTCTAAGAATCATTCTAAACATGTCACAATTGATGATTCATCATTTAAAAACCATTTACATTAAAAGCCCTAATTCTCAATTTTTTCTATGTTAAGAACATATGTAAATGTTAGATTCAATCATATAAGCATGAAAACCTGAATCTAATTGCATAGAGATGTACCAAATATGTTCTAAACATGAATTAAGGGTAATTTATGCAAGAGATTTCATTTGAAGCAAGATCTACTCAAAAATCTCTAAAAAAACATCAAAACCTAAAAACTAGGGTTTTGAAGTAAAAGAAAGCAAGATTAATGAAGAAACTTACAAATGAGAGCAACAAATCTCTTGATCTTGAAGAGAATACCCTTAGAGATGTTTTAGAGAGAGAGAGGGAGTGTTTTGAAGTGGGAGAGATGAATAAAACTTGGATTCCGGAATATAAAGAAATCCAGATCGCGTACCGGTACAATAAATCGCGTACCGGTACACAGTGCAAAAACCTGAAAATCTTCGTTCGGGTTCCGGATTGAAAAATCCTCTGATCCGGATCCGCAAAGGTAGTTCCGGTACTAAACATGGAGTACCGGTACTCAAGTGAAAAACAGGGATTTTCATGATTCGGGATCCGGATTGGGTTTTTGATCCGGAATTTTGGTTCCGGTACTAAAATTCAAGTACGGTACACCAGAGCCAAAAAGACAAGAATTTCTTGAAACAAATCCAAATTTTGAAATCTTTTCAAATACCGATTTGTATTCCATCAAGAAATCAATTTAAGTGCTTTAAACAACGAATTCACACAGATGCCATTCAATCCAATTAATTTCACAAAATTAAAAAGATTTACTCCTAAATCATGAAAAACAAAGATAAAACATTATAAACAGTTTTTCATGTTATATTCATCAAACACAAGTCATCAAAAATAATCTTGAGATCCAAACTCTATCAAGATGTAACGGATTTACAAAGATGACTTACGGAGATTTCCAAATGACATCAATCTTGAATTCTACCCTTTCAAATTGAGATAAGCACTAAAATACCTAAGGGTGGCTCTTTGAGCATCTTTTTAACTATCCCACCTTATACCAACCAGGAGATTGTTCAAAATAAGAACTTTGAATTTAAATCTCCGAATGCTTCAACTAAAAATTCTCATAAAATATTTTCCAAGCATCCATAACATGTGGTAGCTTCACACACAAACCGGACGACCGGGGTGGCAGCTCTTTCCTACATGTGGTGGTAGTTTTCACACTCCTTTCGGATGTAACTCTTTCCACATCTTTTACAATTCATTTATTTACCCTTGTAAGAATGCAATCTCTTACGTGAAAGAATTAAATCCCAAATTTTAGTCTATCGGTTGTCTCACGTTTATCACAATGAATTCACACAACCGAGATAGATTAAGCATCTAAAGATCACACATGATTTCTAAAATTTGATGCTTATAACTATCAAAAACTCCTATAATGAAGTATCTTCAAGATTATGATTATGGAGTAAAGTTGATAATCCATATAAAATTAATTTGGAGTGAATGAACGTGAAACCCTTTTTATTCAATGCACTTGTTCGTTAAAAACCCTTTTGTTCAAAAACAAAGTATAAAAACAAAGAGCATTGAAAAACATGTAATGCAAAGATTAAGAAAAATATGAAGGAAAACCAATCAAAGCATTACATACAGTCATAAGCTATTTAGAACTTAAGACAAGGAAAGATATCACCTTTCCGAATCCAAAATCGCTGGATTTTGGGTTGTCTTGATTCGTTGTGGCCGGGGGTTGTCCGCTTTGACTGTTGATCCACCTTAGGTCTTTGCCTCGCAATGATCCACTTGTATGATTGATGTTGTGGCTCGGACCTTTGGTGGGTTGAGTGAACTCCTTTGACTTGATGTGTCTTTTGATTCCGTTGAGTCCGCTCCGTAGATGAAGTTGCCGAAGGATTTTTCTTTCTCTTTTTCGGGCAATTCTTCACCAAGTGTCCTTCAAGTCCACATAGGTGACAAGTTCTTCCTTTCAATTTCATTGTGGAACTTGAAGCATGCACAGTTTGGTCCTTTTTAAATCCCAAACCAACCTTGCTTGTTTGACCTAATCCGGACATACAATCTAAGTTTCTTGGAACCGGTTGAAAGCCTTTGTATGTCGGATTTGAGTTCATGAACTTGCTTGGTCAAAGCTTGGTTGGTGACATGAATTTCTTCAAACTGCTTTTCAAGAAAACCAATCTTGTCCATATATGATTTTGCGTTTGTCTCCGATTGGTTTAGCTTTTCTTGGAGGATTTTATTGTTATCCAATAAACGTCCTTGTTCCTCCTCGAGATCATGAAGTTTGATCTTTAAAGCTTGATTCTCGTCTTGAACCTCAAGTCGTTGCTTCCTCAACTTCTTGATATGCTTGGCCATCTTCTTTGATTCCGCAAGAAGTTGTTGGTATGCCTCAACGAGTTCTTCTTCGTCCGACTCCCCCTCACTTGATGACTCTCCTCCGGATGTTGATGTTTCATGCAAAATCAAAGGAATAGAGTCAGTGACTAAAGATGATAAGCACAAATTAGAAGAGGGAATTTGAGAGGCATGAAAAGCAACAATTTTTTCTTTTTCCTCTTCACTTGAGGTCGATTCATCGAAACTAGAATCGTCCCAAGTTTTTGCTTGCAAAGCCTTCTTTTTGTATGATTTCTTAGAAGGACAATCCGTTGAAATATGGCCGTAGCCTTTGCATCGATAGCATCGGATTTCCCCTTCGAAATCATCTTTTTCTTTTTCTTTAGAAGGTTTTGCAACGCCTTTGAGTTTAGAGGATTTAGAACCCGATGATCCTTTAGATGGTTTCGTGGATGAAGATCCATCGGTTCGATTCTTCCAAAATTTCCGACGAAATTTCTTTGTGATCCGCGCCAATTGTTCTTCAAAATCGGCAAAAGAGATTTCATCGTCGGAACTTGATTCGTCATCTTCTTCCTTTGTTGATTTGAATGCAATACCTGTAAGCTTAGAAGAAGACTTGGAAGAAATTTGATTAGTAGGAAAAGTCATCTCATAAGTTTGTAAAGCACCTACTAATTCCTCTACACTCATCTCATCCGGATGACTAACGGTTTCAATGGCGGTAACCTTTGCCCTAAACCGTTCCGGAAGAGTCCGAAGTATCTTTCTTACAATTTTCGACTCCGGGATCTTTTCTCCTAAATTAGCACATGTATTAATTACATCTTGAAGTCTAGTGTAATAATCTGTAAACAATTCATGCTCTTCCATATGAATAGAGTCAAATTGACTTGTAAGCATCTGGAGCTTTTGAATTTTTACAAGATTAGTACCCTCATGTGTAATTTTGAGAATATCCCAAATTTCCTTCGCGGTTTCACACGCGGAAATTCGTGTAAACTCAGTCGAGGAAAGAGAATTATATAAAGCGTTCATACCTTTCCCATTGTAAGAAGATCTTTCGATTTCCTCTTTGGACCATCTAGAGCGAGGTTTTGGGGTAGTAGAATTTCCTACTTCCTCAACCGGATGCACCCAACCGTATTCCACGGTTTGCCAAACCCGCTCATCAATTGAGATGAGAAAAGCTCTCATCCGCACTTTCCAATATGCATAATTGGTCCCATCAAAAAGAGGAGGTCTAAAAATATTACCACTTTCACCCGACATGATAGATAAACCTAAAACCCGCTCTGATACCAATTGTAGGTTTTTAGGATCCACAAGGATCTAAATAGGTACTATCAAACACCTAGAGGGGGGTGAATAGGTGTAATATTTAAAAAACAAATCTCAGTGCAAAATAAAAACCAATGCGGAAAATAAAAATCAACACACCGAGATTTACGTGGAAACTCCAATCCAGGAGAAAAACCACGGGACCAACACGCAATAACAATCCACTAAGAATTGAAGAATAACAAGGTGATTACCGACTCCACGGACTCAAACCCCTCCTTCAACTTCTTCGGACCTTGCGCTCCACCGATTGCACGTCCACTGCACACGTTCGAATCCACGAACGCCACTCGAATCCACGAGCACACGTTTCGAATCCACGAAACGCCTTCAACACACCGAATCCACGGTGCCACGTCGAATCCACGACGCAAACTCAGCCGATAAAAATATAGGCTTCGATGGTGATCCTTTGCTTAGATTATCATTGAAGAACCGTAGAAAGAATCTCTAAGCAAAGATTAGATCAATTCGACAAAAGATAGATCTTGGAAGAACCGTCGAATTGACCTAAAAGAGGCTAAAAGAAGAACGATAAAAACCTAGCCTCTAGGGTTGCTCTCGAGTGTTTTCGGTATTGGTCGTATTCGAGAAACCCTAAGTGTCTATTTATAACCCTTGGAAACAAATTAGAGTCGGTTTAGGAAACTTTTCCCGAGATAACATTGTGTACCGGTACCAAATATTGTGTTCCGGTACTCAATGGTGCAAAACACAGATTTTTCTATTGTGTTCCGGTACGCGAGTCTGTGTTCCGGTACGCAATACAAATTTCAGAAAATTCTGTGTCGGGTTTGAGGAACTTCAAGTGTGGTTCCGGTACTCAATGTAAAAACTGATTTTTCCAAGATAAACTTTATCCAAAACAAACCAAGTACCGGAATCCAAACTTAAAATAAGTTGTAAGTTAAAACCAAGTTCCTAAAACCAAGTCTAAACCGGTTTTCATTAATTTCCTGTTTCCAATGATTATAAACGAACTTTAATCACCATGATCAATATTTAATCATACCTGAGAGTTGACTTGAGCTCATGTTGAATCTTCAATGAGTCTTCGAAGGCTGATTTGACAATTTGATCCCTTTAAGACTCCGACTCAACTCACTGACTTGACTCACGAAATATGCCAACACCAAAATGCCGTAACAATCTCACCGTCAACTGACAAAACCCGGTT
>JAQOTM010000031.1:567926-649041 GCA_029168755.2 Tillandsia fasciculata | reverse complement strand
GAAATCCATACAGAAAAAGGGGTCACTGTTTGCCTCAGGATCCGTGCCAAAAAACCTCGAAACGGGAAAGCGCAACAAAAACAAAAGATGAAGTTCCTACCTCTTAGGAGTCTGCGAGTGCAAGAATCACAGCAAAAAGATCTCGGGGTAGCCCAGGCGGAGCTAAATACACTGTCGCTGCGCGAAGAGACACTAGAAAGCAACGTCGCGCCGCGCGTTTAAATGGGGAACCTCGGGATTCAACTCCTAAAATCCTAGCACTTTGGGTAGATCAAGGTAAGAGGGGAAAATTTCATCAAGAGGGCGAAGCTCGGGCAGAGGAGGTGCGTCGTTTGGTGAGGGAAAAAAAGCCAAAGAGGCAGGCTCGGGTTGGCTATTTAATAGAGATAAAGAGACAATTACGGGAACATTTCCCAATATGTCCCTCACTTTCGCGGCGCCCGGAAAATTCCGGGCGCGCACAGTGCGGCCCGGCCCACAACCTTTCGGGCGCGCACAGTGCGGCCCAGCACCCAATACAGGCGCGGACGGGATCCAGGCTGCGTCCGACCCGCCCCAGCACTCGCACGTGTCGCCCGAACAGGCAACAGCGAAACCCGGCGCACATCCCGACGCTCCGCCCCCGTGGCGTGACCACGCCTGCCCCGCGCACGGCCCCGGCTGGACCTGCGCGGTATGGCCACCTGCCCCGCCGGTACGGCCACCTGCACGCCTGCAAAGCACGTTGCCCCACCTGCCACGCACAGTACCCCGTTTTCCAATGGGATAGGCGCCATGTGTCACACCTCACCTGCTGCGCCACACAGTGTGTACGAAAATTCAAGCACCGAACCAGGTCGCAGGATGCCCGTGTCCACCTGGTCTACCGTGCACCTGGGCCCAAGTTACGGGACCGCGCCTGCTACGCGGCAACCCGGGGGAAAGCGCGTACGTGGCCCGCCCGGTGCACGATCTCCGCGGTGACCGCGCTCTGCCCGCCGCCCTCAGCCGCTGCCCGCCCCCTCAGCCGCCTGCCCGCGGTGCGCCGCGCCGCCGCCGACTTGCCCCGCCGCGCCCGGCGCCGGCCCGTGGAGCTCGAGGAGACACTTGTTCCGGCCCTCTCCCTTATGAACAGTAACCGCCCAGCCAAAAACATCAAGGAAATAGCCCATCTTGCCGTTTTCGCGCGCTGATTCCAAAAACGACGTCCGTTTTCGCCAAAATCCGCCTCCCAAAATTTTGCCGGAGGCTCCCAAAGCACTCGAAACTGCAAAAACTTTCGGGAGTCCGCTTTTGGGCATCCGGACTCAGAATTAAGCAAACAAAAAGCCAGTTTCAAGGTTTTCGGCGCTGAATCCAAATCCACCCTCCGTTCTGCCAAATTCCTTTTCTAAAATTCGGCAAAAGCAGCCGAAGGCCAATACAGCCAACCAAAGCTCACAGGTCCATCTGTGGCATCCCTTTGATGCACCATGGGCCAGATACACCATCAACAGTGTTTTGACCAGTGGATTCATGGGAAAAAGCTACATGGGGGTCAGGGGTCCTACACTTTTGGTCCCCATTGTAGGCAATAAGTTGTAGCGACGATTAAGGACAAAATGTGATATTCTGGTTTTAGGTCCTTTGATTCAACATATGACCTATTTGTGTGTGTCCCTGACTTGCAAATTGAATCCACAACAGTGTCCCAATGGGTGTCATGCTGGAAATCACCATCTGTGTAGTAAAGACCAGAAGTATCAACAGCTAGCCCAAGGTTTGCCCCAATTACTGCTGGAGTAATGTCAAACTTGACGCCTCTAACTGTTGTTTCAATGATGAAAGCCCCTGTGTCATGGTCCTTTTGGAGTATGTTAGCTCTCATATAGAATTTCCTGATGATCTCAACACAAAAATCCATCTTTGGTTGAACTCTGCCAAGTGGCCGAATATGACTTTGTTCCAAAAGCCTCACAAAGTCTGGCACCTCACGGCATAGCTCGTTGAAATTTACGTGACGCTCTCCAATGCATGTACGGTTTGCAAATCTGGCACGGCGTTTTGCACTTACATGCTGTTCACTTTCATCAACATTTGATCTCCGTTGAGAGCGGTCGCGTATTACCGGTCCACCGGTACTTCTACGCGGAGGAGAATCCGCACCCTTCTTTTTCCTTGTAGCCATAGGTGCTTTCCCCTTTCCTTGAACCGTTTCTTCTTCATATTCTGATGAATGTTCAGAATCTGAGCTTGTCGTCCCTTCATCTTGTGATCGTTTAGTAGCCTTTTTCTTTCCAGAACCGCGACCACGTCCACTTCCAGTGGCCATCAAAATCACCAGTGCAAGTAGCCATGAAAATGCCATTTCCTACAAAGAACACAATGCACTATGATTTGATCGTATAGAAAGATTTAAACATGTCTAAGAATCATTCTAAACATGTCACAATTGATGATTCATCATTTAAAAACCATTTACATTAAAAGCCCTAATTCTCAATTTTTCTATGTTAAGAACATATGTAAATGTTAGATTCAAGCATATAAGCATGAAAACCTGAATCTAATTGCATAGAGATGTACCATATATGTTCTAAACATGAATTAAGGGTAATTTATGCAAGAGATTTCATTTGAAGTAAGATCTACTCAAAAATCTCTAAATAAAACATCAAAACCTAAAAACTAGGGTTTTGAAGCAAAAGAAAGCAAGATTAATGAAAAAACTTACAAATGAGAGCAACAAATCTCTTGATCTTGAAGAGAATACCCTTAGAGATGTTTTAGAGAGAGAGAGGGAGGTTTTGAAGTGGGAGAGATGGAATAAAAAGGCTTGGGTTCCGGAATATAAGAAATCCAGATCGCGTACCGGTACAATAAGTCGCGTACCGGTACACAGTGCAAAACCGAAAATCTTCGTTCGGGTTCGGATTGAAAAAATCCTCTGATCCGGATCCGCAAGGTAGTTCCGGTACTAAACATGGAGTACCGGTACTCAAGTGAAAAACAGGGATTTTCATGATTCGGGTCCGGATTGGGTTTTTGATCCGGAATTTGATTCCGGTACTAAAATTCAGTACGGGTACACCAGAGCCAAAAAGACAAAATTTCTTGAAACAAATCCAAATTTTGAAATCTTTTCAAATACCGATTTGTATTCCATCAAGAAATCAATTTAAGTGCTTAAAACAATGAATTCACATAGATGCCATTCAATCCAATTAATTTCACAAAATAAAAAAGATTTACTCCTAAATCATGAAAAACAAAGATAAAACATTATAAACAGTTTTTCATGTTATATTCATCAAACACAAGTCATCAAAAATAATCTTGAGATCCAAACTCTATCAAGATGTAACGGATTTACAAAGATGACTTACGGAGATTTCCAAATGACATCAATCTTGAATTCTACCCTTTCAAATTGAGATAAGCACTAAAATACCTAAGGGTGGCTCTTTGAGCATCTTTTTAACTATCCCACCTTATACCAACCAGGAGATTGTTCAAATAAGAACTTTGAATTTAAATCTCCGAATGCTTCAACTAAAAATTCTCATAAAATATTTCCAAGCATCCATAACATGTGGTAGCTTCACACACAAAACCGGACGACCGGGGTGGCAGCTCTTTCCTACATATGGTGGTAGTTTTCACACTCCTTTCGGATGTAACTCTTTCCACATTTTTTACAATTCATTTATTTACCCTTGTAAGAATGCAATCTCTTACGTGAAAGAATTAAATCCAAATTTTAGTCTATCGGTTGTCTCACGTTTATCACAATGAATTCACACAACCGAGATAGATTAAGCATCTTAAGATCACACATGATTTCTAAAATTTGATGCTTATAACTATCAAAAACTCCTATAATGAAGTATCTTCAAGATTATGATTATGGAGTAAAGTTGATAATCCATATAAAATTAATTTGGAGTGAATGAACGTGAAACCCTTTTTATTCAATGCACTTGTTCAATAAAAACCCTTTTGTTCAAAAACAAAGTATAAAAACAAAGAGCATTGAAAAACATGTAATGCAAAGATTAAGAAAAATATGAAGGAAAACCAATCAAAGCATTACATACAGTCATAAGCTATTTAGAACTTAAGACAAGGAAAGATATCACCTTTCCGAATCCAAAATCGCTGGATTTTGGGTTGTCTTGATTCGTTGTGGCCGGGGGTTGTCCGCTTTGACTGTTGATCCACCTTAGGTCTTTGCCTCGCAATAATCCACTTGTATGATTGATGTTGTGGCTCGGACCTTTGGTGGGTTGAGTGAACTCCTTTGACTTGATGTGTCTTTTGATTCCGTTGAGTCCGCTCCGTAGATGAAGTTGCCGAAGGATTTTCTTTCTCTTTTTCGGGCAATTCTTCACCAAATGTCCTTCAAGTCCACATAGGTGACAAGTTTTTCCTTTCAATTTCATTGTGGAACTTGAAGCATGCACAGTTTGGTTCCTTTTTAAATCCCAAACCAACCTTGCTTGTTTGACCTAATCCGGACATACAATTAGTTTCTTGGAACCGGTTGAAAGCCTTTGTATGTCGGATTTGAGTTCATGAACTTGCTTGGTCAAAGCTTGGTTGGTGACATGAATCTCCTCAAACTGCTTTTCAAGAAAACCAATCTTGTCCATATATGATTTTGCGTTTGTCTCCGATTGGTTTAACTTTTCTTGGAGGATTTTATTGTTATCCAATAACGTCCTTGTTCCTCCTCGAGATCATGAAGTTTGATCTTTAAAGCTTGATTCTCGTCTTGAACCTCAAGTCGTTGCTTCCTCAACTTCTTGATATGCTTGGCCATCTTCTTTGATTCCGCAAGAAGTTGTTGGTATGCCTCAACGAGTTCTTCTTCGTCCGACTCCCCCTCACTTGATGACTCTCCTCCGGATGTTGATGTTTCATGCAAAATCAAAGGAATAGAGTCAGTGACTAAAGATGATAAGCACAAATTAGAAGAGGGAATTTGAGAGGCATGAAAAGCAACAATTTTTTCTTTTTCCTCTTCACTTGAGGTCGATTCATCGAAACTAGAATCGTCCCAAGTTTTTGCTTGCAAAGCCTTCTTTTTGTATGATTTCTTAGAAGGACAATCCGTTGAAATATGGCCGTAGCCTTTGCATCGATAGCATCGGATTTCCCCTTCGAAATCATCTTTTTCTTTTTCTTTAGAAGGTTTTGCAACGCCTTTGAGTTTAGAGGATTTAGAACCCGATGATCCTTTAGATGGTTTCGTGGATGAAGATCCATCGGTTCGATTCTTCCAAAATTTCCGACGAAATTTCTTTGTGATCCGCGCCAATTGTTCTTCAAAATCGGCAAAAGAGATTTCATCGTCGGAACTTGATTCGTCATCTTCTTCCTTTGTTGATTTGAATGCAATACCTGTAAGCTTAGAAGAAGACTTGGAAGAAACTTGATTAGTAGGAAAAGTCATCTCATAAGTTTGTAAAGCACCTACTAATTCCTCTACACTCATCTCATCCGGATGACTAACGGTTTCAATGGCGGTAACCTTTGCCCTAAACCGTTCCGGAAGAGTCCGAAGTATCTTTCTTACAATTTTCGACTCCGGGATCTTTTCTCCTAAATTAGCACATGTATTAATTACATCTTGAAGTCTAGTGTAATAATCTGTAAACAATTCATGCTCTTCCATATGAATAGAGTCAAATTGACTTGTAAGCATCTGGAGCTTTTGAATTTTTACAAGATTAGTACCCTCATGTGTAATTTTGAGAATATCCCAAATTTCCTTCGCGGTTTCACACGCGGAAATTCTTGTAAACTCAGTCGAGGAAAGAGAATTATATAAAGCGTTCATACCTTTCCCATTGTAAGAAGATCTTTCGATTTCCTCTTTGGACCATCTAGAGCGAGGTTTTGGGGTAGTAGAATTTCCTACTTCCTCAACGGATGCACCCAACCGTATTCAACGGTTTGCCATACCCGCTCATCAATTGAGATGAGAAAAGCTCTCATCCGCACTTTCCAATATGCATAATTGGTCCCATCAAAAAGAGGAGGTCTAAAAATATTACCACTTTCACCCGACATGATAGATAAACCTAAAACCCGCTCTGATACCAATTGTAGGTTTTTAGGATCCACAAGGATCTAAATAGGTACTATCAAACACCTAGAGGGGGGTGAATAGGTGTAATATTTAAAAATCAAATCTCAGTGCAAAATAAAAACCAATGCGGAAAATAAAAATCAACACACCGAGATTTACGTGGAAACTCCAATCCAGGAGAAAAACCACGGGACCAACACGCAATAACAATCCACTAAGAATTGAAGAATAACAAGGTGATTACCGACTCCACGGACTCAAACCCCTCCTTCAAGTTCTTCGGACCTTGCGCTCCACCGATTGCACGTCCACTGCACACGTTCGAATCCACGAACGCCACTCGAATCCACGAGCACACGTTTCGAATCCACGAAACGCCTTCAACACACCGAATCCACGGTGCCACGTCGAATCCACGACGCAAACTCAGCCGATAAGAATATAGGCTTCGATGGTGATCCTTTGCTTAGATTATCATTGAAGAACCGTAGAAAGAATCTCTAAGCAAAGATTAGATCAATTCGACAAAAGATAGATCTTGGAAGAACCGTCGAATTGACCTAAAAGAGGCTAAAAAGTAGAACGATAAAAACCTAGCCTCTAGGGTTGCTCTCGAGTGTTTTCGGTATTCGTCGTTGTAGTCGAGAAACCCTAAGTATCTATTTATAACCCTTGGAAACAAATTAGAGTCGGTTTAGGAAACTTTTCCCGAGATGACATTGTGTACCGGTACCAAATATTGTGTTCCGGTACTCAATGGTGCAAAACACAGATTTTCCTATTGTGTTCCGGTACGCGAGTCTGTGTTCCGGTACGCAATACAAATTTCAGAAAATTCTGTGTCGGGTTTGAGGAACTTCAAGTGTGGTTCCGGTACTCAATGTAAAAACTGATTTTTTCAAGATAAACTTTATCCAAAACAAACCAAGTACCGGAATCCAAACTTAAAACAAGTTGTAAGTTAAAACCAAGTTCCTAAAACCAAGTCTAAACCGGTTTTCATTAATTTCCTGTTTCCAATGATTATAAACGAACTTTAATCACCATGAACAATATTTAATCATACCTGAGAGTTGACTTGGGCTCATGTTGAATCTTCAATGAGTCTTCGAAGGCTGATTTGACAATTTGATCCCTTTAAGACTCCGACTCAACTCACTGACTTGACTCACGAAATATGCCAACACCAAAATGCCGTAACAAAGGAGGGTGTAGCAGGGAACACCTGGTACCTCTCTAGCATAAGGAGGCTCTCAAACAGTCTCTCCATCGCCACCGCCCATGACTCTGCCTCCCAAGGCTCTAAACTCAGTCCTGCGAATTGGGGCAGGTCAAACTGCTGAAACTGGCTCAGTCGATCAATGATGTCCCCCTGCTCATCTGCTGTCAGCTGTCCACCCTGTCTTGGTGCCTCAGTACTAATCGTCAGCACAGAGAGGGCTGCTTACTTAATCGGCGCCACTAGGGATATTGCAACAAGGGTGGTCTCAGTGGAAAGCACTATCGGGGGTGCCCACTGCTCCAACAACTGGATCATCCTATCCAGCTGCTCGCTTTGCCGTTGGTATGCCTCTGACAATCCTGCCATCTGGGTCCGGAGCTCTTTGACCTCAAGCTAAGTATCTGGCCTGAATCTGTCTACTCAGGCTAAACTGCTGAGACGGGGTGCACACGGGTCGGAACTCAGCGTCGGGGAGGCATCGCTCACCACGATAAAACCACACAACAGGACACAACAACACTCGACCCAATCCAGCGAAAGTCTAGAACATGTCATCCATTCCATAGCATAATGTTGTCTACAGCCAACATAATTGCTTAGAAGAATAAGCATGCCAATCACTCATCCCGTCCCTTGGGAGAGATATAAAATTCAATCATGACTCGCGCCACAAATCACGACTCTCACGAAGTCATTCTACGGTCCGACCACAAGCCTAGGGTTTATAAATCCATAATGGCATACATCCTAGGCTCTGATGCCACTCTAATTTGTCATGCCCCGGGGTCGCAACTGCGACCAGGACTCGCCAACAGATCCGCCACCCATACGGAAAATCCTGCAGAGGCGAAGCGTCTAACATACAAAAGATAGCATCTAGCAACTATACATATATCAGAGCTAAAAATAAAAGCCGCTAAAGAAAAATCCAAACTACTGTATAACTGTAATAAAGTACAAGATCCATCTCCCAATATAAATAATACATAATCTAAAATAAAAAGAGGAATTGCTCACCTTGATCACAAGAAGATGCCCAAAGTTTAAAATTTCAAAAATAACCAAGAATTACCACAAAATCTGCATCCTCAAGATCCATACATCAAAACAAAATCAAAACAAAAAACTGCAGTAACCTCTGTTACAGGGGCAAGAAGATCGAAAATGTTACATGAGCAAACGAACTCCAAATCCAGCAAGAAGATCTCAATGTGTTCCTCTTCGAGAGTAGATGTAGATCAAGCATTTAAACTCCAAAATCCATGCACAAATTACCGAGAAAATCCATAAATACTTAAGACTATCCAAAAATCTGCTCTGTTCATGGAGGCTCCAGAGATGGTATAAAAACTCCATGAAAACTCAACATCTGGGAAGAGTGATCAGTATCAAAGTTGTAAGCCTACCTCTTATGAAGATCTCAAACCAAAAAATTAGCCAAAAACTCCAAGGGGTTAGCTCTATAGAAGCCTTGCACTCAACGTCGACGGAGTGGCCTGAAAATGCAACAATGGTGGATTATTCAAAGCTTCAGGGAGAAGATGATGTAGAAGCTCCCCAAAGTTCTTCAAAGTGCTCAAGAATGGAGTGGAGAAGGTGGTGCTCTCCCCTGAAAAAATTCCCAGGAGAAAACATTTTCAAAAACCTCAAAATAGAGGAGAAAAAAGCTCTAAATAGTTCAAAAATTCACTTGAAATCAGCTTCTGGGTATGTTTTCGGGCACCCATAGCCGGCTGGGGGGGGGGGGGGGGGGGGGGGGAGGCACAAGGATGCGTGGCGCGCATCCGCACGCCCAAGCTCGCGATCCACAGCTCACGTGGCGCCACGCATCCCAGCATGAGTGGCTGATAGAAATCCGATGGCAGCCAATCACAGGCTGCCGCGTGTCCAACCCCGTATCCACAGCGCGCCCAACCGCATGCTATCACATGGCATGCGCCTGCCCGCGCCCTGCCCGAGTTTGCCTGAGCTGCCCAATCAACAGTAATGGGTACCTCGAACCTGTTTTAGGGCGTCCGGATCTAGAAAAACATATCCAAATAGGCGATTTTGATCAGTTTTTCACGTTGAATCCATTTTTGGTGTCCGTTTTGCGTGCACACGCCTCCAACTCTCGACAAAGGCGTCCAAATAGGTGATTTTGATCTATTTTTCGCCCTGAGTCCATTCCTCGTGTCCGCTTCGCACGCAAACACCTCCATCACACAAAATGAGCGTCCACAAGCAGCTCATCACGCCGAAATCATCCATGGTGGCTCGGGTCATCACACTAGTGCATGTGACGATGTGGTTAAATAAATTGTGAATATTGGAATGGTTATGTTTAAATGTTTGAATATTCTAGTTTTCATGTGACTTCATAGTGCGTCGTGTGGACACGGATTTCAAAAGAAAAAGGATTTGAAAAATTAGTTTTCAAAATAATGCGTCGAGTGGACGGGGATTAATAAAATCCTGTGACTTTATCCTTTCTAAAATGAAGGATTTCAAAATCCTGTGGACGGGGATTAATAATGCGTCGAGTGGACGGGGATTAATAAAATCCTGTGACTTTATCCTTTCATGTGACTTCATAGTGCGTCGTGTGGACACGGATTTCAAAAGAAAAAGGATTTGAAAAATTAGTTTTCAAAATAATGCGTCGAGTGGACGGGGATTAATAAAATCCTGTGACTTTATCCTTTCTAAAATGAATGCGCTGTGTGTGCGCTTTCTTAAAATGTTATGATATATAGTTTACTTTATGCACTCTGCTTTATTATTCTGCAAAAATTCATTGTTGTGGTTGATGGTTGTAATTGTAAAGTATCAACGCCGTGCATATATATATGAGAGATTCTGTTCGTTTGTACAGAGAGAATTTGTATATGTGGCGAGTCGGTGCACATGGCCCGGAGCGGTTTTTTTTGTTAAAAAAAAACTTTCGCAAATCAAGGCTTTTTCTTATAAATTTCAGTCTTCAAATTGCTCCTGGGGCGTGAGAGCATGCGACCATAACCTCCAGCTACCCAACTTCCATCTCTACAAGACTCTAGCGCTCCCGTCCCGAAAGGGACCCAAGTAGCACATTTGTCCGAGCAACGCTAACGATCTGTCTCAATGGGACTCTAACATGGCTATTACCAAGTGACCCAAAACGGCGATCGCATCACAACGGATTCCCTGGGGCTCACTATCATCTATCCCTTTGGTTGGGCATATTGTAACTCGCATACGCTCTCTTGTGCCACATCACAAGAACCTACAACTAGATTTAGACCACTCTTCAACCACGAATCCAAACATCATGGTAGCTCAACTGAGACTGCCCCATTTGTTTGACCATCCAATCGCGCAAGGCACAACTACGAGACTGCTAAGCAACCAAGCCAAGGTTAGATGCACAGACTAATTGCAGCAACGATAAGTCAACTGCGTGCCTATTACTTGGGGGTTACCCAAGGTTCACTTGTGAGAATGAAGAGGACCACACAATCTATAGGGATCGACTTACAGGGGACACACATAGACCCAATCCTAATATCCCCTTACGAGGTAGAGTGATTCGTCCCAACTTTCAACACTACGTTGTCTGCAGCTAACACACTTATCAAAAGAAAGGCGAAATACACATTGATCCATCGCCAACAACTCATTGGAGACATGACACACATCAAAGCCCAACCGAAGAGTACAAAACGAGTACTCAATATTAGAAACTATGTGTTCAAGTACAACTGCCCGATACAAGTCACCCGAATATTGTATCGAGCACTTACGTGACGTCACTAACTCCTTACAGTAGGAGTGTGATGCTCCAATGCCTATTAGCATTTTATGCCTCAAAGCCCATGATCGTAATTGTAGCAATTGTGGCAACAACCGTATCACAAGCACCAATCGCAGGAGTATCTCATCCACTATCACACTCTACCTATGTGATGCAATTTGACTAGCACCAGCTACATCCTACTACTGTATGACTTGCTAAACAAAACATAATAACGCAGCCACTTGGTCATTGAGCTACCGAAAGCAATCAACAACCTTTGGCTTCTTGGCACCAATGCGCTGTCCACTACTGCTCCTAGTAGTAGACCTCGTACACTTCATGACTCAAGGTACATAATGGGGTTACCATTGAGTGAGGCAACAACCGACCCGACTCAACACACCGGGACTCAATCCCAAACCAACCCCACGTTCTAACATGCTTAGAAATCAAATTAAGGTGGTGATTGTTAGAATTTGATTAGATTTGTAGTTGAATCCTAATTGGATTAAGATTAATATTTAAATCTGTTAGAGATAAATTTATTAAGATTTAAATATTAATTAAAATAAAAATCTATTCAGATTAGGATTTGGATAGATTTTGATGTAAACTATAAATATAGTATAGATACTATTATTTGAAGGCGGTGGATATACCCACGGTGGTGGTAATACCCATGGAGTTGCTGGGAGGTAGGATTTAGTTACACCCATATAGTGGTATGTATCTATACTCACGGTGGTGGTAACATTCACGGAGATGGTGGGAGCCAGAATTTAACCATACCTATATAGTTGTGGTTACACCCATGAAGGTGGAGGGTTAGAATTTAGCCGCATTCATATAGTGATGATTGCACCCATAGATGTGGTGAGGGTCATAATTTAGCAACATCCATATAGTGATGGTTACATTTATGGAGATGGTGAGGATTAGAATTTAGCCACACCTATATGGTGCTAGTAACACCTATGAAGGTGGTGGAGATTCGGATTTAATCACACCGATAATCTTTTAGGTTTATAGAAGATGAGTAAAGGATGAGAAAAATTCAGAATGAGGACTATAGGTTTATAGAAGATGAGCAAAGGATGAGAGAGATTCAGGATGAGGGCTCAGATTAAAACTACTTTATTGTAAAATCGGTGTAATTCTTTTTTTAGTTAATGAATCTTATTTCACTCGCATATGTTCTATTTTGATTTTTTTTTCTTTATAGTTGTGTTGGTTCTAATTTTGTTGAAGGGACAGATTTTTAATAAAAAAATTTGATTTGATGTTTTCATTGCAGAATTTTAATACTAAAACGTACCGAAGTGGATTACGGTATCGAAACAAATTACGAATTTACAAAATCTGGTATCAAAATAAATACCAAATTTTTCAATATATTAAATGCAAAATTTATTTTTATTTTAAATGCCAAAAAAAAAAAAAAAAACTCATATTATTATTATTTTTATTTGTTCAATTTAAAATAGCAGCCGACCGCACCTGAGCAGCCTCACAATAAATATCAGCTGTCTGTTAGATGGTCTGGATAATAACGTTGGGGAAGGCAGCAGCCTGGCATAATCACGATGGGTTGATGGCGATGTCCGACGTGGACTGGGCCCCACAAAGAGGACTAACTACAACGGGGCCGGTGTTATTATCCGTGTGATTTTATGATGTCATGACACCGAGCAATTAAGGAACTGGGCCCACCTACTCCGCGGAAAATGTATTTCCGTCCCCGTCGCTCCAGCTGGCTCCGGTATTCTGCGTTGATAACGATGGACGGAGATTCCTTCGATGCTATCATAAGTTCTGTTTGTTTCGCTACTTTTTTAACTGAGTTAATTAGTGTTCCGCTCAAAATAAATTTAAATTTAGCTATTCATTTAAAGGTATATATAAATATACAATTTTTTGTAGAATGTATGTTTTACATTAAACTTTATTCTAAAATAAAATAAATTTTACTAATCATATCGAATGACGAGTGAAGGTAAATCCACTTCAGGATAAAATGGGATGTAGGATGTACACCCCAAAAGGATGTACATTTAGCATTGTCCTTCATTTAATTAATGAGTCGTGCATATATATATATATATATATATATATATATATATATATATATATATATATATATATATATAGTTCAGCTATTATACTTTGGATAGCATCAAGTATTTAGTGCTATCAAACTTTCTATCATTATATTAATTCCTTTGATTATTTTTACCCATTAAATTTTATTATTTTTTCAATCACCAATTAAATCTAAGAGCCCCACTATCATCTCAGCCACATGTATTTTAATTCAATTATTAAAAGATTTAATAACACTAATAATTTATGCTATTAATAATATTTTAATTTATATATATATATATATAGTCCGGCTGAAATATTATCGATAGCACCAAGCAATTAATGCTATCAAGTTTTTAGCACTTGGATGAATTATAGTAATTTTTTAAGATTTTTACTATTCAACCAACCACCCACTAAACCCTAAGGGACCACTATCATCCTAACCGCACATTTCTTAATCCAAAGGCTAAAAACTTGATAGCACCAATGACTTGGTGTTTATAGATAGTATTCCAGCCTAATTCATATATATATATATATTACATAAGGGTCTCTGAAAACATATCGAATAGTAAATATATTTTTATAAAATCCAACTTTTTATATTTATTCTTTTAAAAATCCTAAGTTATTGATATATTTCTCTAGTTTATTACCGTTTATATTTTAACAGAATATAGGTAAAATATCTATTTTGCCCTTACAAATATATCTCTTTAAAAGTCGTGATTATAGTATAAAGAGTAAAAAAATAAATTTACTTTTTTACCTAACCAGCATTAAGCATTTAATCTATAATTAACTAGATTTTTCTAACAGAGATAAACGGTAGGGATATATATGAATAACATTTGATATTTGAAGGATAAATATAAAAAGTTAAATTTTGTAGGGATATATTTACTATTCGATATGTTTTTAATAATATGTATGCAATTAACCATATATATATATATATATATATATATATATATATATATAGATGAGAGACGAGAAGAGGAGGAGAGAGATGAGAGAGAGAGAGAGAGAGGAGAGAGAGAGAGAGAGAGAGAGAGAGAGAGAGAGAGAGAGAGAGAGAGAGAGAGAGAATGGCTTATATACTTTTAAAAGCACAAACTCAACTATGCTGGTTAATTTTTTACCATTTGATTTGTATTGATATTTGTGCTATTGTAAAGTCAATTAAAGAGAGAGAAAGAAAAAGTATAATTGAACAAATCTCAATACAAATCTAATGATAAAAAATTCATAAGCATAGTTGGGTTTGTTCTTTTAAAAGTAAGACTTATATACTTTTAAAAACACAAGCCTGTTGGCTATTTATTTATGGGTTAAAATAGGTCCAACGTCTTGCCCCGTGACAATAGGCCCAGGAGACTAATAAGTTGAGTTGGATGAGCCTAATAAGTTGAGTGGGACTGCGGTCCACAATAGACCTAACGGCAAGAGGCCCAACAATAGACCTAACGTCCAGGTGGGTTGAGTCCGGTCGAGACCCGTGGGCGCTGTGTCTGTACGCTTTAAGTGAATTGATTGCGTATTTCTAACAGTTCGAGCTTTTGGGATTAATGGTTAGCGCCAAGATCCGACAAAGCCTAACTATGCTTGTAAATTTTTTATCATTGAATTTGCATTGAGATTTGTGCTATTCTAAAGTCAATTAATGAGAGAAAGAGAAAGTATAATTGAACAAATTTCAATGTAAATCTAATGGTAAAAAATTCATAAGTATGGACTTATACTTTCAAAAGTATATAAACTCTATTATATATATATATAGGCTGAAATATTATCTGTAGTAAACAGACTTCGTTGCTATCGAATTTTTTTCGACGATCATTTTCGTTGAATATAATTTAGATCTCTGGATGTATTTAGAAATCAAATTTTAACTTTTTTCGACACCTTTAACCTAAGAATTAAAGGGTTGCGAAATTTATAATCTTAATAGTAAATATAAATTGTTTGGTCGTTTAACGATATAAAAAAATTTTAAATTAATTAAATTTTGATTAAATTTTTTTTTTGAATTATTTAAAATAAAATATGTACTTGATTAAAATAAAATTTTTTGAATTGTTCATTTTGTGTCTGCTTGATGGATAAGAAAAAAATATCGAAAAAGTATAAAATTTGATTTCTATATAGTTTAAATAATTTAAATCATATTTAATGGTACCGATTGTCGATTTGAAAACTCTACTATCAAATATTTTGTGGTTATAAAATATTCATAAAAGTATGATAGTCGTGTGTGTGTGTGTGTGTGTGTGTGTGTGTGTGTGTGTGTGTGTGTGTGTGTGTGTGTGTGTGTGTGTAGGTCCGACTATTATACTTGTAAAAGTACCAAGTAATTTGTGTTTATAAATTTTCTACCGTTAGATCTTTTTCTTTAACTAATTTTACCTATTAGATTATACTATTCTATAAACCATCCACTAAACCCAAGAGGTCCACTATCATCCTAACCACATATCTTTTCATCTAAAAGTCAAAAATCTGCAAGCACTAATGATTTGGTACTTTTAAAAACAACTTAGATTTTTAAAAGTATAAATATAAAAAATTAAATTTTGTAAAAATATATTTACAGTTTAATATATTTACATAGAATTCTGTGAAATTAATCTTTATTTTAATATACACCCTCTCTGTAAGAATTTGAATTTTTGTAAATAAATAAATAAATGAAAATGATTGAAGTCAAGTTGAGTTTGGATCATGAAAAGCACAAGTAGTCTAAGTGCCCCTTTTCTGCAGTGTAATTTGCAAAGTTAGTGGGCCAGAAATATCACTTTTCAATCCGAGCCTGATCTCGAAGATCCGAGACCACGAGTGCGACCGTCACGACGAACTGAGTGAAAACCATATTATGCTTGTTCAGATCTGACGGTCGGATCTTTCAGAAATCAGCGTTGAAGCGGGCGGGACCCGCGACTTAAGTCGCGGGTACAAGTGAACAGTAAACCCTATTTTCGAACCCGTTTAGCGCCAACGTCGAGCCAATTCATTATCCAGAAGCCGAACATAGCACTTCAAATAGTGGATTTGAACGGTTTCGTCGTTCTGGACGCAATGGCGCTGACGGAATTTCCGTTTGACGACTCTAAGTCTCGAAAAACGCAAAAACTGTACTTCGGAGCTGTATTTTATGGACCCAAATTTTATCTGGGCGCTTTCTCGAAAAACGAAAATCGCTACCTGATAGGATTCGTCGAGCCGGACGTCGTGGCGAAGTCTGTTTTTCGAATTGACGATCGAATTTTCTCGAAAAGCGTAAAATACGGGAAAAAGGTGATATTTGCACATGAAACCCTAAAGAACTTGCCTCGTTTTGCGTGCCATCCTTTGGGGAAGGACCTGAGTGTGAGAAAAGTATACAGTGAGGGACTGCACAGCAAATATCAAAGCTGGAGGGACCCAACTGCAATTGTACAACCCTAGCACTATTCAAAATAAATTGAATTTCAAACTCGGTTCAACTCCTTAAGAGGGACCGCATCCCAAGCCTCGCACCCATCAGTGCAACAACCCTCTCCGCAGCCGCTCTCCACGGACCTCCCCCGCACCGGCCGGCCACCACCTCCCCTCGCCGGAAAAGCAAGAAAAACCCAACTTGTTTTCTTGTGAAGGGTAAAGAAAGCAGCTGGGAGCTTGGGATCTCTCCAATCCATATCTAAACTCTTTCTCATTCACCAGAGAGCTGGAATCCTAGAGCCCGGCGCCCTGGACCGCCGCACGCCGCCGGGCCACCATTATTGTCTTCCTCGGGTCCGGTAAGGTTAGCCCCGGTTCTTTATGGTTTTTTTTTTACAACCTGGACCTTTGCAGTCATCAACTGACATCCCAAGGGTGCTCCAGGTGTTGTGCCGTGGCTGCTGGACCTGTGGGTGCCGTCGGGTGAAGATAGGGTCACCGGAACCCTAGATTTGGCCGGGATTTCGAGCGGGCTGTGTCCGGAGCTCCGGCATTGGTTCCAACTCGACCCAAAAGTTCTGCTAGTTCCCAGAAGGTTCCCCAAAAAGTTTGGGAGACTGTGGTGCACTGTGGAGTTCGGGGGATCAAACCCTAACTTGTGGGTTCTTGATCTTGGCCGTTCGCCGCCGCCGTCGCTTCCTCCGGCGCCGGCCAGCCCTGGTAAGCATACTAGCACCTTTATCTTGCCTCTAGACCTGTTGCATGCAAGCCATGCTGAGTTATTGCAAAGTTGCCATTAATGGTCCTTAGGTGCTCGTTTTCTCTTCTTCTCGGGTTGGGGAGCTTTGGGACTACCAAGCTTGATTGGGCTGAGGCTTATTCCACCTTTGGAAGTCCCATGAAGGTGATGCTCACTTTTATTTGAAGCTTGACCGAGTGGGAAGAATCCTCGGCCAACTCGAGCTCCAATAAAGAAAGGTTAGGATCATCTTGCTCCAACAAGTAAACCGGCTGTGCTGCGACCTCCCACAGGTGAGCCCCCAAGTTTTTGTGATGTTCTTTAAGTAATGTTCATCTTGGTTGCTACCCAGAATGTTTGAATGTATAAATGACCAAAGTCGAGCCTTGGTTGATCATGTTAGTACTTTACTTGTGTTTGGTGGTTTTGCTAAGGCACGGAGGTGAGCCTCTACACATTTGAGGACCCCTGAGCATGATGCTCACATTAAAAGTGGAAAATAACCAACTGATAAACAATTGTTGCAATGTTAAGCCTTTATACACTGTAATTATGGGCCAATGTGTGTTTTTGTTGCCCAATTTGAGTTCAGACTGTGAGCACGAGGTCTAGCACATCGAAATATAATTACTGGTAAAATATTGGGATTTAAGATGCCCAGGATTGAAAGTTATAAATTAATTAGCGAAAAAATTTCCTATTTATTATGCAATTTTGAAAAGTCTAGGGGCCTTACTGCAATTGTAACAGAGTAGGAAGTCGTAATTAATATTTAGATGATTTATGGACCTTTCGTTGGGTTCCCGGATTGTAAGAACGAGCTAAAACAGTAATTAACTAAAAGATAATTATGCAATTTAAAAGCTATTAGGGACTTAATTGCAATTTAGACACACATGCTGACTTTAGACAGTGTTTTTACACTACGGGGCATCTTGTCAGGGTTCTATAGGTCCTCGTTGACCGGGAATCGGATTTTGATCGATAAATCGACGATGTTCTCCCGTTTAAGCTTTTCGTCACTGTAGTGTCGTCGGGATGGGTTTGTGTGAGTCTATTACTGACCAAATCTTCTGATACAGGGCCCAGCTGTTCAGCACCAGCCTCCCAGTAACTGTGCGGGAGTTCGTGGATCGGCCTACATCCAGGTGGGTTATCTTCGAACCGGGCCTCAGCTTTTTGGCCCTCTGGTTGCTTTAGTCCAGTCGGACCCCTGTTTTTGATTTACCCTGCTGATTACACATATATATAACCTATCCTGACATATGCTGATATTCTTTGACATATGGGTGATCCCCTTGACATGTCTTGATCCCACTGATTGACATTGACTTGATTAGACCTGTACTTGAGATTATCTGTTCACGATCAGCCGGATTACTGTATACATGCTCCGTGATTATTCCTGATAGATTTTGATCTACTTTAGACTTGTCATATATACCTGCTGATTTTATCTAGATTTAGTCCTGATGATTGCTTGTTCATGATTAGTTCTGCTGATCTTACCAGTTCATGATTAGTCCTGATGATCTACCTGTTCATGATTAGTCCGGGTGATTTTGCCTGTTCATGATTGGTCCTGACGATTCTATCTACATGCCATATGATCTGTTCTGATGGACATTGACCTCCTTAGTCACACTATGTACACCTGCTTGTCAGATTTTATATCCCAGTACATAGACATTATGATCTGATTACACCTGTTGATTTCTATCATGTCCTGCATTTATATCCTGAGATGCTTGCTTCGATATTCAGATATGCATGCTTGATTGATTCTGATTGATAGATACAGACAGATGATTCCCTGTTGGGATCTCGGCATGTTGCCGATTACCCGGTCACTAGACCATGAGATTGATCATTATGATTCGCCCGCACTGCTGTACTTCATGAACATCAGCGGAGTCATGACCCGTGTAGATGTTCTTTACCGGTAAAGTGGTCTAGTGTACGACCGTGACTCCCAGGTTAGTGCCCAAGGGTGCCGGAGTGTCGACTCCCAGGTTAGTGCCCGAGGGTGCCGGAGTATGTCTGCCAGGTTGGTGCCAGGTTCGGCGAGGTATCCCTGAGGTCTTGTTGACCAATATGGTGGCTTTTGATTGGGTGTTTGGTAGTTTCCTTATTGACGCATTACTTTTACCTTGTACTGTTGCTCAGTTTATTTCCAGTTTTAGTATCGGTAGACATGCTTTTGTCACTTGCAGTTCCTGATGCATGATTATTGTGGATACCTTTGTTTTCCAGCATATATGATCTACCGCTTTTATGATTGATTATCACTGACATATCCTGATTTACAGTATTTCTTATCTGTAGTCCTTATCATTGATTACCTGCCTAGTTAGCCTATCTGTGGATTCTGATTATTAGTAGACATTTATGTTTTGAGCTTTTCCTATTGACTCTTACTATCCGCAGATTTTAGTACCCAGTAGGTACGATTAGCTGATTCGCGGCTCGTCGTGCCCACTGGGATACATGTACAGTGTATCTCACACCCCCTGGGTGACCATTTTTCAGGTCCGTCGGGTGGGGAGATATCGGGACGATCCAGTGAGCCTGTCACGATAGAGCTGTGAGGACCCGGATCCCCACGGCAGGGTTTACTGTTGGTTTGGAGGTTTCTGGGTGTGTGTGTGTGCGAGTCGGGCCCCAGATTTGAGTTTCTGGTGAAATTGGAGCTTGTTTTCTTTTCTGGAAGTCCATTTTGGGTGTGTAGGGTGTTTGCGCGCTTAGTGGAGCCTTGATTGTGACCCGGGACGAAAAGTGGATCAACTCTACTCTTCCGGGAATTTTTGGGAAAATTTAGAAGCGGAATTTGGCCGAACGGACCTCGGATTTGGATTCAGCGCGCGAAAACGAGCGAAATGGACTATTTACTTGAATTTTTCGGAGCCCGGACGCGAAAACATGAATTTCGAGGCTCGGGTTACTGTTCCGGCGGCCGGAGAGGCGCCGGCGGCCGCCGGCGGACGGCGGAGCGCGGCGGAGCAGCCTCGGGCAGGCGGCGGAGCGGCGCGGGCAGGCGGCGAGCGGCGCGGGCAGGCGCGCGGGCCCGCGGGCAGGCGCGCGGTCCACCGCGGAGTCGTGCACCGTACGGATAGGACACGTGGCACTTTCCTGTTGGTCGGTTCAGCAGGCCCGGTCCACGGGATTTTGGCTCTGGTGCACGGTAGACCGGTGGACACGTGGCGTTGTGTGGTTGGCGGGTTCTGGTGCACTCGGTCCACTCAATGGTGGCGGCTGAGGCGGTGCCTCGGGACGCGTGCCCGACCCGGGTCCGGCGGCGGCGCGGCCGCGCACGTCGCGCGACGTGCGCGTTGACCGAGTCGACGAGGGGGGCGCCACGTGGCGCCCCGTGGTTGGTCCGGTGCAGGGGTGCACGACGCCTGGTCGGGACACGTGGCGTCGCTGGATTCGTCGGGGTCGTGCGCCGGGTGCAGGAGGCGGTTAGGGGGGACACGTGGCGGCCTGAGGGCGTTTCGGGCGCGCACAGTAACGGGCCGGCCCGTTACTGTAGCCGCCCGAAAGATTTCGGGCGCCCGAAAGTTGGGCCCGAATCTTGACTTGTTCTTTTTTGGGCTGATTCTTTTGGAGCCTATAAATAGGCCACCTTGGGCCGGGATTTTGCACCATTTCCCGTGGGAATTTGCCTCTGCTCCCTTCACAAGATTTCTTCCTCTCCCTCTTGGGAATCTCCTGGTGAAATTTCAGAAAATCTGGAAGCCGCGACGACTGTGTTTTCTGCCTCGTAGTGCGGAGCGACGGATTTCTGTTGGAGGCCCGTTATCGTCGCATTTCGGTCTAAAAATTCCTCAGAGCTACCCCGACAGCCGTTTTCAGCGATTTTTGCGGCGTTGGATTCACGAGAGGTAAATCTTCGACTTTGTGTTGAGTGTTTTGCCTAGATTTGGGTTTTTGGCACGGTTTTCGAGGCATTACTGAGCCGCTGTTTTGCTGTGAGATTCCTGGACAGCACTCACTTCGCGGATTTTTATCTCCTCATCCGGACATCGGAATTCGACGATTCAAGAGCCTATCGACATCTACACTTCGCGAGGATCGTCGTGATATTTTTATTGGAATTTGTGGAAAATTATTTTCAGGTGGAAATTACGTTTGAACAGTGACTGTTCTTGCAGATTTTTGTATAAGGAATTAGTGTGGAATTTAATGCAAATGTGGAATTGTTGTTGTGCCCAGGACTTTGTAAGCACCACTATGGTGCTCTATGCTTAGTGGACTCGGAGTTTTATCAGTTTCTGGGCTTTTTATCTGTGCGACCCCGGACAGTTAGCGCGATCAGGTGGGTGATCCTGCTTTCAATACCTATGGACTGCACTCTAATTCTATGATTATTAAGTGCATGCATGATAGTATGTGAGCTGTTTAATCTGTACAAATTGTATGTTAGTACCCACAGTTGATAGTTGTTAAATCTGATGACCTCATTGAGCCACTTGCACTATTTGAACTCTTACAACATGGAAACTCAACTTAGCTTAGTATACCTGTTAAGTATTACACATCATGCTCCACCAGACTATAGTAAACTTAAACCTGAATTGGATTTATTCATTGCTTAGTTTTTCCCACATTGGTTATTACTCTTGTCACTCTGGACATAGTGATTTTCCCCGAGTCATGGGCTGGGAGGCTTATTAGCTGTGGATGCTTTTGCACTCGTGTCTGGGGACCGAGTGGAGTCTGTAGCAGTCTGTAGACCAGTTCACATCATGATAGTGATAGTGATAGTGATAGTGGATCTGGGATCCTTGGGACATGGTCATAGTGACAGTGTGGATTCTTAGACAGTGAGTGGATCTTGGCCTGTTGTGGGGCGTATCCTGTTAGTGAGTCCGCAGGGTGAGTTGATGGTGAGGCGAGTGTCTCGGGTTTCGTGTGGGCTGGTCAGCTGAGTCGTAGAGTGAGCTCCGTCTGTTGTGAGAGATGTTGAGGGTTGAGTTCATCTGAGCAGAGCGTGAGTGTGGATTTTGACCATAGCCTGCAATGCCACCTGCGCGACAGAGTGCGCGGATACTTTTCCTCGGTGGGGTCGCACCCCTCGAGAGCCACACCCGGGGTGGATATGTTACTCTTGTACCGCGACTTGTCGATGCATTCCCTCTGACTGAGCCAGTTTTGGCAGTTACGGGTGCATTCCCTCTGACTGAGCCAGTTTTGGCAGTTACGGACGCAGTCCCTCTGACTGAGCCAGTTTTGGCAGTCACAGACACCGTCCCTCTGGCTGAGCCAGTTTTGGCAGCTACGGACGTTCTACGTAAGTCCGGTCCTCTAGGATATATCGGCAGTAGATTGGCGCAGGCTTGACTAGACCCGAGGAGGCAGTCAGTCCAGATTGAGTGACCTTACTGTTATGTTAGCGGATACATCATATTTTCATCTGTCCCGCTTTTTGAGCATTTTTAGATAGAGGCATGGTAGCAGTAGATGTTTTACTTTTCAGCTTCTCCATACTGCATTTCTTTTGTTACTTTATGCCTCTAGTAGACTTAGTGGGCAGACCGTCGGGCTTGTTGGCGGCACCCACTGAGAACTACTGTGGGAGGTAGTTCTCACACCCGTCGTGGTGTCTTTTCCCCAGGGACTTCAGCTCCAGTTCCTGCGGTGCCAGTTGCTGATCCTGCTTTTCCAGACCGAGGTAAGGGAGTCGCGAGATAGATCCTTTCTCCCCTTCAGCTTCAGTGTGTTAGAGGTACCCTTATATTTTGGTTGTGTCATGTTTGAGAGTTTATGTAGTGAGGTATCGAGTTGTACTCTTTTGGTTTAAATTGGAGAGACTTCTGTATTCTGTGAGGATTTTATGTATATTTTATGAGAGACTGTTTTACTTCTGTTCATAGTCATATTTCTTTTACAGCTCTGATATCTGTTAGTGTAGATGTTCTTTTTGCAGGTTAGACGCTACGTCTCTACGGGGCTTCCCGTAGGGGCGGCGGATCTGTTGGCGAGCCCGGGGTACAGTTCCGACCCCGGGGCGTGACAGATTAGAGTGGTATCAGAGCCTAGGTTTTAGGTCATTGAGGACTTAGGAACCCTAGGCTTGTGGTTGGACCCTAGGATGACTCACGTGAGAGCCGTGATTTTAGCGGGAGTCCTGATTGGGTTTCTAACTCTTCCGAGCGGACCGGGATGAGTGATTGACATGTCTTCCTTCTGTGGCAACTATGTTGGCTGCAGACAACATAGTACTTCAGGAAGGGGGACATGCCGTTAGACTTCCGCTTGATTGGGTCGAGTGCTGTTTGGTGTTGTCTTGATGTTTGCTTGTGGATTGCAGGTGGGCACGATGCCTCCTCGACGCAGGATGCAGACACGTTCTCAGTCTTCCTCCTCCCATGAGCCTGAGCAGGAGGAGTCACCTCAGGGTCAGCAGAGTGAGGGGCAGGAGCTTCAGGCTCAGATGGCCCATTTGTCTGAGACTCTCCGACGTCAGGTGGAGATTTTACGGCGCCAGGAGGAGATCATGGATCGGATGACGCGCATGATGGAACAAAGAGTACAGCCGGTGGTAGTACCTCTAGAGAGTTTCCCTGTACCCTCCTCACCAGCGGTGGCACCCCCAGTTGTGCCAGCAGCACAGGCAGCCCCTATTGCACCGGTTACCAGTGGTCAGGCGTCCGGGACGGTAGGACAGTTGACCCCGGCCGAGCAGCGAGAGGTGTTTGATTTGTTGACGAGATTACGTCAGACTGATCCACATCGTTTTTCGGGGCAGAGTTCGGAGCACAGAGAGGCGGTGTTAGCCGGGGTGGCTCTAGCTTCCGCAGGGATTGTGGGGGCAAAGCGCCCGGCACAGTATGTTGAGGGACAGACGAGTCGGCAGGGACCTCCGAGACCCCCACGCTCTCATCCTCAGGGTCGTGGGTTTCGGAGGCGCTCGAGGTCAGGTGGTTCCCGGCAGCAGCCACGGTATCAGCAGCACCAGCCTAGACAGCAGCGCCAGCAGCAGCGACGTGAGTGCGTCATCTGTGGCGGCCCTCATCCACCGTCGCAGTGTGACCAGAGGCGGGGACGGTGTTTTCGATGTGGAGAGTTGGGACATTTTCAATCAGTTTGTCGCCGAGCCGTTCCGTCAGTGCAACCCCTTGCTACAGCACCTCTCTTGCCAGTTCAGGAAGCAGAAGCCACTCCCCCAGGGCACCATCAGACAGAGTGGGGTACGACGTCGGGACAGACGGGACGACGGTCTTCAGCGCCTAGTGGACGAGATTATGTAGCCATGGTAGAGAGCACCCCAGCAGCAGATCCTATCGCCGCAGGTATGGCCTTATTTTCAGTAAAGTTAAGTGGGTTTTTGGACACCGCTGCATCTTTCCGCACATGTTAGTAGAGCATTTGCATCTCGGCATGATTACGGGATAGGAATTCTATTGCTTGCATGAGTGTTTGGATTCTTTCCAGTATCCTACGAGCAGAGGTGTATTTTGGGGCATGATCGAGACAGCTGAGACCTGAAGAAGTGCGCCAGCAGGTGTGACGATCTTGTTACAGCTCCAAGAATTGGTTTGAGTACGTGGGGTGGACCCGCTGGTGCGGTATCCTGCAACATCTGATTGTGGATGGAGTACATTGGCCTTTCCGCGAGCTGGATAACAGGAGATCTTTTCCGCAGGGCACCGAGGCATCTTTCCTGCAGCAGTGGTTTCAATGGCTCCGGGTTAGGTGCGACTGGTCGAGCGTAGGTGACGCCTAGGACTAGAGGGTTTGTCCCTAGGGGTCTCGCGTAGATTTGTGTTTTTCTTTTTAGGGGCACGGATAGACCGTAGCTTCCGTTTTGTTGCCACAGCAGGAACGACATCAACACCTCTCTCCCTCTTTTCTTACTCTTGTGCCGAAATTTGCGAACTTTTCGCTAATTTCAGTTGTTTTCTAAATTGGAGAGTTGAGGGTTGATGACCGTCCTACTGGTGGGACCCTTTCTTTTTCTGTTAAGTTTTGCGGCGTAATTCGAATAGTTTGGACGCGTAGAGTTGGCTGTTCTACCTCGTCCCCAGTGTTTGGGAATTCCTGAGCTTTATCCAGCGGTTGGACTCGCTTTGTGGAGAGGTTGTAGCGACTGGGGAGATGGAGTTTGTGCTGTTGGAGGTTTACCTTTGGGCTTGGGTCTCCCTTTTGAGCCGTGTTTGTTTCGAGGACGAAACTTTCTTTTAGTGGGGGAGGATGTGAGGACCCGGATCCCCACGGCAGGGTTTACTGTTGGTTTGGAGGTTTCTGGGTGTGTGTGTGTGCGTGTCGGGCCCCAGATTTGAGTTTCTGGTGAAATTGGAGCTTGTTTTCTTTTCTGGAAGTCCATTTTGGGTGTGTAGGGTGTTTGCGCGCTTAGTGGAGCCTTGATTGTGACCCGGGACGAAAAGTGGATCAAGTCTACTCTTCCGGGAATTTTTGGGAAAATTTAGAAGCGGAATTTGGCCGAACGGACCTCGGATTTGGATTCAGCGCGCGAAAACGAGCGAAATGGACTATTTACTTGAATTTTTCGGAGCCCGGACGCGAAAACACGAATTTCGAGGCTCGGGTTACTGTTCCGGCGGCCGGAGAGGCGCCGGCGGCCGCCGGCGGACGGCGGAGCGCGGCGGAGCAGCCTCGGGCAGGCGGCGGAGCACCGCGGGCAGGCGACGGAGCGATGCGGGCAGGCGACGAGCGGCGCGGGCAGGCGTGCGGGCGCGCGGGCAGGCGCGCGGTCCACCGCGGAGTCGTGCACCGTACGGATAGGACACGTGGCACTTTCCTGTTGGTCGGTTCAGCAGGCGCGGTCCACGGGATTTTGGCTCTGGTGCACGGTAGACCGGTGGACACGTGGCGTTGTGTGGTTGGCGGGTTCTGGTGCACTCGGTCCACTCAATGGTGGCGGCTGAGGCGGTGCCTCGGGATGCGTGCCCGACCCGGGTCCGGCGGCGGCGCGGCCGCGCACGTCGCGTGACGTGCGCGTTGACCGGGTCGACGAGGGGGCGCCACGTGGCGCCCCGTGGTTGGTCCGGTGCAGGGGTGCACGACGCCTGGTCGGGACACGTGGCGTCGCTGGATTCGTCGGGGTCGTGCGCCGGGTGCAGGAGGCGGTTAGGGGGGACACGTGGCGGCCTGAGGGCGTTTCGGGCGCGCACAGTAACGGGCCGGCCCGTTACTGTAGCCGCCCGAAAGATTTCGGGCGCCCGAAAGTTGGGCCCGAATCTTGACTTGTTCTTTTTTTGGGCTGATTCTTTTGGAGCCTATAAATAGGCCACCTTGGGCCGGGATTTTGCACCATTTCCCGTGGGAATTTGCCTCTGCTCCCTTCACAAGATTTCTTCCTCTCCCTCTTGGCAATCTCCTGGTGAAATTTCAGAAAATCTGGAAGCCGCGACGACTGTGTTTTCTGCCTCGTAGTGCGGAGCGACGGATTTCTGTTGGAGGCCCGTTATCGTCGCATTTCGGTCTAAAAATTCTCAGAGCTACCCCGACAGCCGTTTTCAGCGATTTTTGCGGCGTTGGATTCACGAGAGGTAAATCTTCGACTTTCGTGTTGAGTGTTTTGCCTAGATTTGGGTTTTTGGCACGGTTTTCGAGGCATTACTGAGCCGCTGTTTTGCTGTGAGATTCCTGGACAGCACTCACTTCGCGGATTTTTATCTCCTCATCCGGACATCGGAATTCGACGATTCAAGAGCCTATCGACATCTACACTTCGCGAGGATCGTCGTGATATTTTTATTGAAATTTGTGGAAAATTATTTTCAGGTGGAAATTACGTTTGAACAGTGACTGTTCTTGCAGATTTTTGTATAAGGAATTAGTGTGGAATTTAATGCAAATGTGGAATTGTTGTTGTGCCCAGGACTTTGTAAGCACCACTATGGTGCTCTATGCTTAGTGGACTCGGAGTTTTATCAGTTTCTGGGCTTTTTATCTGTGCGACCCTGGACAGTTAGCGCGATCAGGTGGGTGATCCTGCTTTCAATACCTATGGACTGCACTCTAATTCTATGATTATTAAGTGCATGCATGATAGTATGTGAGCTGTTTAATCTGTACAAATTGTATGTTAGTACCCACAGTTGATAGTTGTTAAATCTGATGACCTCATTGAGCCACTTGCACTATTTGAACTTTTACAACATGGAAACTCAACTTAGCTTAGTATACCTGTTAAGTATTACACATCATGCTCCACCAGACTATAGTAAACTTAAACCTGAATTGGATTTATTCATTGCTTAGTTTTTCCCACATTGGTTATTACTCTTGTCACTCTGGACATAGTGATTTTCCCCGAGTCATGGGCTGGGAGGCTTATTAGCTGTGGATGCTTTTGCACTCGTGTCTGGGGACCGAGTGGAGTCTGTAGCAGTCTGTAGACCAGTTCACATCATGATAGTGATAGTGATAGTGATAGTGGATCTGGGATCCTTGAGACATGGTCATAGTGAAAGTGTGGATTCTTAGACAGTGAGTGGATCTTGGCCTGTTGTGGGGCGTATCCTGTTAGTGAGTCCGCAGGGTGAGTTGATGGTGAGGCGAGTGTCTCGGGTTTCGTGTGGGCTGGTTAGCTGAGTCGTAGAGTGAGCTCCGTCTGTTGTGAGAGATGTTGAGGGTTGAGTTCATCTGAGCAGAGCGTGAGTATGGATTTTGACCATAGCCTGCAATGCCACCTGCGCGACAGAGTGCGCGGATACTTTTCCTCGGTGGGGTCGCACCCCTCGAGAGCCACACCCGGGTGGATATGTTACTCTTGTACCGCGACTTGTCGATGCATTCCCTCTGACTGAGCCAGTTTTGGCAGTTACGGGTGCATTCCCTCTGACTGAGCCAGTTTTGGCAGTTAGGACGCAGTCCCTCTGACTGAGCCAGTTTTGGCAGTCACAGACACCGTCCCTCTGGCTGAGCCAGTTTTGGCAGCTACGGACGTTCTACGTAAGTCCGGTCCTCTAGGATATATCGGCAGTAGATTGGCGCAGGCTTGACTAGACCCGAGGAGGCAGTCAGTCCAGATTGAGTGACCTTACTGTTATGTTAGCGGATACATCATATTTTCATCTGTCCCGCTTTTTGAGCATTTTTAGATAGAGGCATGGTAGCAGTAGATGTTTTACTTTTCAGCTTCTCCATACTGCATTTCTTTTGTTACTTTATGCCTCTAGTAGACTTAGTGGGCAGACCGTCGGGCTTGTTGGCGGCACCCACTGAGAACTACTGTGGGAGGTAGTTCTCACACCCGTCGTGGTGTCTTTTCCCCAGGGACTTCAGCTCCAGTTCCTGCGGTGCCAGTTGCTGATCCTGCTTTTCCAGACCGAGGTAAGGGAGTCGCGAGATAGATCCTTTCTCCCCTTCAGCTTCAGTGTGTTAGAGGTACCCTTATATTTTGGTTGTGTCATGTTTGAGAGTTTATGTAGTGAGGTATCGAGTTGTACTCTTTTGGTTTAAATTGGAGAGACTTCTGTATTCTGTGAGGATTTTATGTATATTTTATGAGAGACTGTTTTACTTCTGTTCATAGTCATATTTCTTTTACAGCTCTGATATCTGTTAGTGTAGATGTTCTTTTTGCAGGTTAGACGCTACGTCTCTACGGGGCTTCCCGTAGGGGCGGCGGATCTGTTGGCGAGCCCGGGGTACAGTTCCGACCCCGGGGCGTGACAAGAGCTGTCCCCATGATCCTAGATAGAGATGATTGAGATACTCGACGACCTTCATTTATCGCATTTCATTTCCGTTCTATTTAGACTTTTAGAACTGAGGATGTAATAACTTATTTTGGATTATTCTTGCTGATTAGATTAGTATGATTAGCTGAGATACTTGTTGCTTACTGCTGATGATTACTAGCTAGCCGTGCATGTATAGGGGAGTCTCTGTCCATGGGATAGAGGGTTTCCTATATGTGTGGCGGTCTGTTGCGCCCAGGTTTGCGAACTCTGATTTCAAAAAAAAAAATTTCAGACCTGATTTTTAAAAACTCGGAGCGTGACACTCTCGAACCCGAATCTATTATTTTAGTCCCTGGAAATGGAGTGGACTGATAATATACATATATAATACGGAAATAAAATAATAATGAATAAATAAATAAATAAATAAAATGGAAATTTTCATCTGCCTTTGGTCTCCCCTTCACGTGCCACCAAAGGGTCCCCCATTTTTTTTTTTGGGTCCCTTGTTTTAATTTATGGTGTTATATATTTTGATGCTGAATAATCTATGAAAGAACCCTTTCTTTTTTTTTTTTTTTTTTTTTGAAGATCAACCAAATCTTAAAATAATAATAATAATCTTTTGGTTTCTTGTTTTTTTTTTTTGTTTAGCCTTTTTTTAAAAAAATTGAGTTTTGAGTTATTTATTTTCAGATGCTCTTTCCTTGGTGCTGAATCATTAAGGTAACATATTATCCAGTTCGTTTATTTTTTAAATAAATTTAGCTGAAAATGTGAAGCAAATAGACTTCGAATTCAGATCTTGAGTATCAACCACCAAACTCTTTGCCACTTACGCCGCTAGAGACAGTTAATGATTAGAATGAAGTTGTGGTTAATTTATTTAAGAACACGAATAATAATAACTGAATTTAAATATTTTAAATTATGATTTAGACTCAATGCTTCTTTTCCATCCCAAAGATCATCCAATTCAACATAAGATTATAATATTTTAATTTTATTTAATTACTATTCATGCTTACAATTTCACTAAATTTAATAATTTGTACTAACCTTTGTTAAAAAAATTAGTGCCCTTTAATTTTAAAATAAGATATGTATACATGTTAGGGCAACAAAACTCTAATTAAGTTTACTTATACCGAAAAAAGTATGATGAAATACTCAAAGTTACTAAACGACCCACTTTGCAAAACCATAAAAATAAAAAATAATAAAAAATAACTTAATACTCGTGCTGCGTTTAGTTCGGATATAAACAAAAATTATTTATTCATTTTGTATTTGGATAAGTATTAGAATTGTAATTGTATCTAATATAAAAAAAATTGTATTTAGTTTTATAAAGTAAAATAAGAAAAATAAAGAAAAAAAATTTATTTTAATTAAAAAAATTATTCTTTCAAAAATTTATTTTTTAAAAAAGTAATTATAATTTATATTATTTAAATTTAGCTTTTGTATATAAAAAAATAATTTACTAAAAAATGCTAAAATTTTAAAAATTTATAAATTTTTAAAAATTCAAAATTTATATATAAATATTTGTACAAATTTTAAAATTTTAAAAAATTTTAAATTTTTTAATTCATTAAAAGATACAGTTAAAAATTGAAAATTTTGTATAAATTTTAAAATTAATAAATATTTAAATTTTAAAATTAATAAAATTTTAAATTTATTAAAAATTAAAATTACAAATTTTAAAAGTTATAAAATTTAAAAATTCTCTAAATTTTATAATTTATAAATATTAAAAATTTAAATTTTAATTGTCTTGAAAAATTATAAAAGAGGATGCAAAAAATTTTAATTTTAAAATTTGTATAAATTTAAAAAATTTAGATAAATTTTAAAATTGATAAATTTTAAAAAAATTTAAATTTTTAGATTTACTAAAAATTAAAGTTAAAAATTTTAAAATTTATAAAATTTTAAGAAAAAAAATTTTAAATTTTATAAATTTTAATATCTTAAGAGTTTAAAAAATTTATTTTTTTAAAAAAAAGGGTGGTAACCCCCTTAACGGGCTATTCTAGGTAATTCTGAAATAGCCCGTTAAAAAGGGATCTGTTTGGGGGCGATAAGAGAATATCCCTCTTATCTCCACGGCTCCGCCCCCCTCCTCCGGAAGAACAACAGTTCTCCCTCTTTTTTAATTGTGTTGGGGGGGGGGGATAAAGACATATCGTTTCCCTCCCCCCGATACCGGTATCGGTACCAGTACCAAACAGTATTGTAAAGTGCAGGTACTGTTTGGGGGCGATAAGGGGATATCCCTCTTATCTCCGCGGCTCCGCCCTCCTTCTCCGGGAGAAATTAATACTTCAAAATTGTAAAACATTAAGACTAATTTACTATTTTTAATAAAAATTTGGTATAATGACTAATTAGATTCATGTATTAATAACTTAGAGAAGTTATACCTTTTAAGAAAAATTAACGATCGTAAATTTCATGAAATAAATAAAATTAGGTAAAGTGAAATACAATAGCAAAACTACAAGTACTTCGACCAGTATTTTGAAAAATTAAATTTCAGAGGCAATAGAAAAGAATCGACTAATGTGACCTAAAGAGATCCAAACGTGATGAAACAAAATCGACACTTGATCAGTTTTATCGAGCTGAACGACGTGGTGACGTCTGTTTTCAAATTTGGGGAGCCAAAGTTACGAAAAAATATAAAAAATAAAGTTTTTACGTAATTTTTTTTTGCAAAACTGACGATATTTTATATACTGTTTAGCGTAATATTGAACGTGGAGGGTCCCCACAACTAATTACACGCGTGGTAAAGAGCGTAGTTGAAATAGTGGCTTGTGGAGAGTGTTTTTTTGCAAAACTTCAAGGGTATATATAAGAAACCTTAGGGTTTCTCTTGATGAAACCCTAGCCACGTACGCACCCTCGTGTTCACCCTCACAGAAACTAGCATCGTGCACCTCCTCCATCTCGCTGCCGCCTTCTCCGACTGTGATGTCTCGGACTTGCCGTGCAGCTTGACTGGGTGGTTGGCGGTGAGAAAATACCTATTATTGGTATACTGAGCCCGTTGTGTGTCAAACGGACGTAAAAAACGGACTCAGTGCGCGAAAACGATAAAATTTGGCTATTTGGGCCAAATGGGCTCATTTTGTAGCAGGCCGGTCCACGGGCCCTTTGGGTGTGCACCGGGCGCAGTGAAAAGCCACGTGGCGGGCTCCGATTCGCTGCAATCAGCGCGCGGGCGGCTGCCCGCGTCAACAAATGTGGGCGCCACGCGGCGCTCCGCGAGTGGGCGGGTGCCAGTCGCCCCCGCACGTGGGGCGGACCGCGTGGCGCGGCGCGATTGGGTGCCGCCCCATTGTTGCCCGGGGCGGGACACGTGTTGCGCCCAGGGCGTTTCGGGCGTGGCCGCCGCTGCCCGCTATTCGGGCCTGGTTTGTGCTGGCGCCCGAATTGGGCCTAGCCTAATTGACTCCAAATCTTGAGTCTTGGCCTATTTAAGCACTTTCCTCTCCCTATTTTTGGACTTTGGGATTTCTTTGAAGCTCCTCCTTCGGCAGAGCACTTCTTCTCTTTGTCCTCCACCTCTTGAAGGATTTTGGGAATTTTCGGAGATCGCGACATTGACGCTTTTTCCCGACTCGGCTAGTTTCGATATTTCCTCTTTCGGTGGCTTTCTCCATCACAATTTCGTCCGCAGGCTCCCTTGGGCTGATCCGAGAGAGTTTTTAGCTGATTTTTGAGGCAACTTTTCCATGAGAGGTAGATATTCGATTTTCGTATTTATCGTTCCTCTCAGTTTCAGGTTTTTATTGGGTTTTTCGGAGCAGCTTTGAACCCCTTCCTTGCTGGGGATTTTTTCTGGACAGCTGAGATTGTTCGATTTTTATTTCGGTGCACGGTTATCGAATTTCAGTCTGTAAGGACTCGATCAACATCTACACTTTGCGAGGATCGCATTTATATTTTTTTTTTGAAATTTTTGAAAGGCATCTTGCAGGTGAAATTTCACTGTTTTGCGGACAGATTTGCGACAATGATATCGTTTTACTGATTTTGGACTTACCATTTTTGTTTGGTTCATATCTCGGTGACCGTGAGGACTTTTTGAATTATTTTTGATGCGTTGGAATCGTGGAAACCTGAGGATTGCGCTCATCCAATTTTGGCTTATCTGGATTCCAGACCTACACGCGCATTCAGGTGGGTTGGATTTTCCTCAAAGTCTGCAGACTTCCTTCTAATTCTAGTATGATAGGACTCAGCATGCTAATATAGGTACTATTATTGATGTATCTTGTTATCGTTGGAATTATGAAACTTGACTAGCACCCCGCCATTTATTGCACGATGTTGACTAGACTAGGACTAGTAGAAAACCCTCACTTGGGCTAGTTGTTATATTTTGACATCCCTACACACTTCTTATTGCTTTTCTGATCATAGTGTTTTTCCTCGCCCGGACAGTGGGCCAAGTGGCCGGGATAGTGTAGGATGCATGTTGCGCTCGTGCTAGGGGGCCGAGTGGAGTCTGGTAACTGAGGTCAGATCAGTACTAGAGTTAGGGAGCCGTGGGTAGACGGTGATCCCGAACCGTGGAGTTTCCGACTGATATTATTAGTGGTCAATTGTGGTTATTATCGATATGATTGATCGTGGATTTGGACTATAGCCTGCATGAGCCGTATGGAGCTCAACAGAGAAGCGCGGATACTTCCTCGGTAGGGTCGCTCCCCTTGAGTGCTGCTCCGAAGCTGGGCCTGTTACTTTGCTATCGCGACTTGTTGACGGAGTCCGAGTGGGACCCCCTACGTAAATCCCGTTCCTGTGGGGATGTGTGGTAGTAGGCTGGCGCAGTTTTGACTAGACCCTATGTGGCAGTCAGCGTGATTGGGTTGATTGAGCATATCGAGTAGATGCATTTTATCATCAATATTATTCTTTGAGCATGATAGATAGAGGTATAGTAGCTGTAGAGTTATTTTCAGTTTTATTACCACATTTACTGCATTGTTATCTTATGCCTCTAGTAGACTTAGTGGACAGATAGTAGTCTTGGAGACGATACCCACTAAGAACTACTGTTTGATGTAGTTCTCACACCGGCTGCAGTGTTGTTGCAGAGCATCTACTCCAGTTCCTACCCCTGCTGTTGCTGCTTCTTCTGATCGAGGTAAGGGCGTGGCCAAGTAGTTTCTTTCCCTATACTTGGAGAGATATAGTGGTAACCCGGTAGACTGATATACTGTATTGGACAGTCTAGGTCTTATTGTATGTTTATTTTGGGAGTTGGACTTTGTTTATTATTACTTCTGAGAATTATAGATTGGAGAGACACTTGTATTTTGAGGATTACATTTGTACTATTTTGGTGTTGTACCCTCTTTTATTTTCGTAGTTTACTTTTTCTCTCTGATATCTATATAGTAGTTAGTATTATCTTTTGTAGGTTAGTTGCTTCGTTTATACGGGGTATCCCGTATGGGCGGCGGATCTGTTGGCGGGCCCGAATCGCAGTTTCGACCTCGGGGCGTGACACCGACTGCCTGAGCCACCGTGGCCGTCGGAAAGTGTGCCGCCACCCTATCTTTCTACCATTTTCTCGGTTTGGAGGACTTACGGCAACATCTGGTGGTCGCAGCCGTTAGGAACCACGCTACTATCATTAGTAGGTCGCAAAACCTTCTCCACCATCGATCGGCCAGCCGACGACTGTTTCGAGGCCGCCAAAAAACCTTGCTGGAGCTTTCTCTCTATTTTTTTCTCTCTTGGGGTGCTGTGAAACTGAGGGCACCCCGCTCGGTTGTGCCATTCCCCAGACCGCCGGCATCACTCCCTAACTCTGGTGGACCCCTCTTGGACAACAGCTACACCGCTAAGCCCTAACCTCATTGGATATGGGAATCTAGTCTAGATCTATGAAAGATAAGCCGCGGGCTTAGTTTCGACGCCGCCGCCGCACCCCTTCGCCGTTGTTGGTGCTTGGGGTACCCTAACCATCCCCCAGCTTCGATTTGGGCCACCACAGGCCTTCCCTGTCGCCGGAGCAAAGAGCTCGGCTGAGACTTGAAATCTCGGCTGCAGCTTGCAGATCTGCGCCACCAGCGCTCCCTGTCACCGGTCTCGTGTCTAGACAACCTCCATCAATCTGACCTCACCCTCCCTGGCTCGTGCCCGTGTCCCTGAGCTGCCAAAATCGAAGGAGGTACGATGCTGCCTAACCAAGTTTTGAATTGGCTTGTACCCGATCTCGTGTCCGACACCGAAATCAAAGGAAGTCCGGACCTTTTAATTCTAATTGCCTCTAACCCTATTAATAAACACCTGGAGTGTTTATGAATGTATCAAATAAGAGAGAATCATTTTTTTAATCCTTAAATTCTTCTTTTAATCTCTTGATCGTCTTCTTCGATCAAGATCTCTTAGTCAATTTGATTCATAAGGTTTTAACTCATTATTTCATTCAAGAATCAAATTGATGAATTGTCACGCCTCAGAGGTTCTCGTTAAGCGGAAAAGCGTGTACATTTTTTTTTCGTCGTGAAATTCTTCATCCTCCGGTGCGCGATAGACCCGCCACATATACGAATTCACCCCGCGAACGGTCGGAGTCTCCTTTGTATATGCACGGCGTCACAACCACAATACATACTTTAATCACACAGTCACATTGAGAGTCAAAGGGGAATTACAATTCATCACAACTATTAACACCATCACGATATTGAGCTAGGATAAAGCCATAAGTTTGTCAAATTGGTGTCCACACAACACCCGGTTTTAAAAACGTTTTCGCAAATCTCTTTTAGGCGGCAACATAACTTTGAAAGGATAAATCCACGGGTTTAAAAGCAGTGCCCACACGACACTCAGTTTTGAAACCATTTTCGCAATTATTTTTCCACGTGAAAACATGCCGCATGCAATACTAATAGAATCCTATTAAAGATGGTTCAACACTAAGACCAGAATTCAATCCAACATCCACTTAGTTCCACAATAAAGACAATCACAAAACTCACTAATCAGATAACCAAGATAATCAAAAGTAAGAAAGAGGAAATGTCACTAGCCCCACACGGGCTAAAACACTCTAGTCGCAGTCTCGCCATCGTCCCGGGTCCTATCTCGACCTAACCTGTCACCATGTGGGAAGTCAGTGACAAGAAGAGTAGATGTAACCAAGTACAAAACGGTAAATAAAAGCAAACCGATAAACCAGAGCATCCAAACTTTCCCTTCATGAGTCACCGCATCCCCTGTTTAGTCAGAAATAAAGCACCTGACAGAAGGTCTAAAGACCTCGGATAAAAGTGAACACTTTGCTCTCACCTTCGTTTTCACGCCCCGGGGTCGAAACTGTGACCCGGGCTCGCTAACAGATCCGCCGCCCATACGGTGAACCCCGTATAGAGGAAGCGTCTAACCTGCAAAAGATAGATACTACAGCTATACAAATATCAGAGCCGAAAGTAAAAGCTGAAATAAAGATAAAATACAACTCCCACAATATAGAACAAAGTCCTCACCAAAAATACAAAAGTCTCTCAAAAATAGAAGAAAAGTACAACTCAATACCTCACTACATGGTCGCTCAACATACCACTCTCAAAAACTGGTAAGGGTACCTCTACTCTCTCTCAGGAGATGACTGGTAGGGATCTATTTCGCGACTCCCTTACCTCGGTCTGAAGAAGCAGCAACTGGAGCAGCAGGAATAGGAGTAGAAGTCCCTGGAAAAAAAGACACCACGACGGGTGTGAGAACTACATCCCACAGTAGTTCTCAGTGGGTGCCGCCAATAAGCCCAACGGTCTGCCCACTAAGTCTACTAGAGGCATGATAAAACAAATAAAGTACTGAAGGGAAAAGCTGGAAAAGAATAACTCTACAGCTACTATGCCCTTATCTAGATGCTCAAAAAGTGGAACAGATGAAAACATGGTGCATCTACTATCCCTCAACTCAGATCATCCAATCTACCTGACTGCCTCCTCGGGTCCAGTCAAACCTGCGCCTACCTGCTGCCGTTACATCCCGGAGGACCGGACTGACGTTGGGCGTCCGTAGCTGCCAAAACTGGCTCAGCCAGAGAGACTGTGTCCGTAATTGCCAAAACTGGCCCAGTCAGAGGGACGGCGTCGACAAGTCGCGATACCAAAGTAACAGATCCCACCCGGCCGTGGCTCTCGTGGGGAGCGACCCCATCGAGAACAATGGTATCCACGCACTCTGTCGAGCTGGCACTGCAGGCTATAGTCAAAAATCCACGCTCACGCTCTGAACGAAAAAAACTCAGGATCCTCAACATCTTGCACAATGGTTGGAGCACTCTCGATGGCTCAGCTGATCAGCTCTCTCGAATCTCAAGACACTAGCAACTCCACCAACTCATAGCACAAAGTCGCATCCACTGCGAGAAACTGCCCCATCAGGCCAAACATCGCATCCACTGCGAGAAACTGTCTCAACAGGCCAAACAGGTCGAACATCGCATCCACTGTGAACAACTGCCTCAACAGGCCAAACATCGCATCCACTGCGAGAAACTTTCTCAACAGGCCAAACAGGCCGAACATCGCATCCACTACGAACAACTGCCTCAACAGGCCAAACATCGCATCCACTGCGAGAAACTGTCTCAATAGGCCAAACAGGCCGAACATCGCATCTACTGCGAACAACTGCCTCAACAGACCAAACATCGCATCCACTGCGAGAAACTGTCTCAACAGGCCAAACAGGCCGAACATCGCATCCACTGCGAACAACTGCCTCAACAGGCCAAACATCGCATCCACTGCGAGAAACTGTCTCAACAGGCCAAACAGGCCGAACATCGCATCCACTGCGAACAACTGCCTCAACAGGCCTCAATATACCAACATGCAGACTCACTGACAGGATAAACTCCACAACTGACACAATGAAGGGTCCGGGAACCCCGAAAGACTAGAACCTACAACCCAAATCAAACAAGAATAGGCTCTAGGCATAGCCTCTCGTTGTTCTCGTCCCAAGAAGAAGGCAGACCTTAGAACCCAGACCACTCGAATCATCTTGGGTGGTTAATTTATAGAAAAAGATGACATTTCTTACAGAAAGCCATTTGATCTGGAAGAAATTCATATTTAATGATTTTTAGTTCTTTTTAGGAAAATAGTTGAAAACAAATTTTATATCCAAACCTCGAAGAGCTAATGCCTTCGTCCAATCAAACAAGGACAGACTCAGGCGACCCTACGATGCTTGGAAGAAAACATTTGGTTGACTAAAATCATATGTGTGTCCAACAAAAAGGTTCTGGGTTTAAGGTCCTGCTAACACTGATATACCGCTGCCACTAACACAGCGGCGACAGATAAAACAAGAAAGTAAAACATCTCGGGATCGCCGTCTACCCAAACGGCTCCCGCCACAGATGATCGATCAACTACAACTATCAGACTCCACTCTGCTCCCAAGCACGAGTGTAAAATGCATCCCACACTAAAGGAATCCCGACCACTCGGCCCACTACCCGGGCTAGTAAAACACTATGTCCAGGAAGGAATAAGAAGTGTGGATGTCTAAAGCAGAATAAACCTAGCCCAAGTTGGAGTTTTCTACAGTCTGGCTGAACATGCTGCATATGGCGGGGGTGCTAGGTCAAGTTCCAAGATAACAATAATTTAACAGATGATAGAAAGTAGGGAGATGACAAAATCATCAGATAATACAAGAAATAGCAATTCCTACATTCTAGCATGCTACAAGAATTCACTATCATGCATAGTCCTACAATGGCAGGCCTAATGTACAGTCCATCAATCTTGGAGACAGGGCCACCCACCTGAAGAGCTGAACTGTCCAAGGTTCCACAGCTGAAAATACCCAGAAACCCAAATTTCCAACTCCAACGGGTCCAGCAATACCCGCAAACTCTCTTGGGTACAACACAAGGTTCACAATTACACTTAATTCCACAATTTACCCAAATAAGTTACAATCTGAATTCAGCCACAAAGATGTCACTTTTTCACATGCAAACAAAGCTCCAAAAATTTCAATAAAAATACTACGGCGATCGTCGCGTCGAGACATTCGAAACGGGTACCTGCACATCCAAATCCGAGCCCCGTAGGCCAAGTTACAAATTCCACAGTACAGGCGCGCAAAAACTCACAACCACACAACTGTAATAATCAGCACAGTAAAAGGGGAAACAGTATACCTTCGGGAAAGCCTCAGAAAAATCCTGAAAAAATATGACGATAATCCTCGCGACGAGTAGATGAAAAAAGTGTTAGGTCGTCTCGATCCGATGCTCGAGTGCGGAGATAAAATTCCAGCAAGGGGCTGCTGTCCAAAATCTCCACCAGCAAAATAGTGGCTTAGAAATATTTCGAAAACCGTGCCACAAACTCAGAATCAACCAAGGCGATCAATACGGAAAACGAAGGCGTACCTCTCGTGAATCCAACGCCGCAAAAACTGTCCAAAAATACTGAAGAAGTAGCTCTGTGGACCTCTCAGATCGAATTGCGATGATAATGGGCCTCCGATGAAAAATCGTCACTCTGTGCTCTGATGCCGAAGTCGTCGACGCCGCGGCTTCCGAAAATTCCGGGCCTCTGCCAAAAGATGCGCAACACGAAGATCTCCAACTTTGCTGAAGGGTCCAAGGGCAGAGGAGTTTGGAAAAACCTCAAACTCGGGGGTGAAAGAGGGCTTTAAATAGGCCCAGCCCGAAAAAAATCCAAGTTTGGACTTTTGGGCCAATTTCGGGCGCCCGGGGCATTCCGGGCTGCTACAGTGTTGGGCCCCGCCCAACACTGTGCGCGCCCGGATTGCTCCGGAGCCGACACGTGTCCCAGAGGCTTCCCCCGCGCCCGGCGCACGTGCACCAGCCAACCGCGCAACGCCGCGTGTCCCGACACGCGGGCGTGCGCGGCTGCGCCCGGCCACCACGGTGCGCCACGTGGCGCCCCCACGTCGCCCCCCACGACGCCCTGTCCGTACGGACACCTGCCCCCGCCGCTGCGTGGATCGCGCGCACAAAGACCCGCCAACCACGAGCCGCCACGTGGCCACCCCTGGTCCACCGTGCACCTGCGCCAAGTCCGTGGACCGCACCTACAGCACCGGCCACTCACGAGATGCCACGTGTCTCAGCCCCACGGTGCACGCTGGCCCGCGGACCGCGCTCCTGCCCGCGCGCCGGCGCGCCTGCCCGCGGTCGCTCCGCCGCCTGCCCGAGCCCGCGCCGCCGCGCTCTGCCGCTGCCCGCTGCCGCCGCCGCCGCCGCCCGCCGACGCCGGAACAGTACAAGCTTCCTCGAAATCCGTGCCGGGTCATCCGGGCTCTGAAAAATACATGTAAATAGTCTATCTTGACCGTTTTCGCACGCTGAATCCAAATCTGAAGTCCGTTTGGCCAAATTCCACTTCTAAAATTTGTCGAAAATTTTCGAAAAAGTAAACTTGATCCATTTTTCTTGCCGGGTCAATTTCTTGTTTCCAATACGCGCGCAAAAATCCCAATCACCCAATATGGGCCGCCTGTTAAGCAATCTTGCTCCCATTTCACCAGGAATCCTTTTCTTGGGCCCGACACGCGCACAAACACTCCCAGAAGCCACTAATCCATCAATAAACCCTTAAGTGGGGATTCGGGTCCTCACATTCGTGCTTTAACCCCTCCACGGTACTTGTGCAGCACTGTAAGTAACCGTGAGGCGTCCCCACCACGACACTTTCACCTTTGTGGGGTACACGGGTCAATCGGACCACTTCTCCGGAAAAGTACACCCATGCGGTGGCCAAACCGCCTGTGTACGTGTAAGCAAACCTTGAGCAGAATGACCACAGCCATTGTGTAACATAGAGCACCGCGACGCTCAGTCGCAACAGATAGTAACAAAGAGGGATACTAATGCGAAAAAGGGTTAGACAATAACAATTTGCACATCTACTCTACTCTCACATATTACGAGATGAAACCATGCTTCAAAACACAACAAAGGTACCCACCTAAAACGAAGATAAACGACCACGTCCGTGACCCTCCTAAGCAATCAGAACTTCACGCGGCCTAATAGAATAACCAAAAGCACAATTTAACACTTTACCCTAAACAGGCAAAATCAGTGGTCCCGACTATTTTAACATGAATCCCTTCCATCCCAAAATAATAAACCGACGAAAAACTAAAATCACTGTGCCAAGCGGACCGCGTAGTCAATCAAAAACCGTCGAGTCAAAACTGTCAAGCAAAACCGTAAAACTCAGATCAAACCGGATCTCTAACAGTAAATCCGATAGTAAACAACAACCGGACCGCGACTATATCATCGCGAACTCTATCGGAACCCAAACCCGCTAACGAAAATCCAGTAAAACCCAATTTCTCATCTGGTAGCCGACTCGGGACGTCAACGGTCAAGCCGAGAAAACCCCGACGGTAAAAACGATGAGTAAAAGGCCCGACGGCGCGACCCCGACGATTTCGTCAAGGCGCGGAGCGACGGCGACGTGCGAAACTAGCACATGACATGGCGAAACGGTAGCCTAAATGACCTTGGTTGGCCATGCTAAGGAAAACGGTGGAAATGGTGATCCCAATGGTGAAAACGGCGCTCAAAACGGTGAAAAAGGATCAAAACGGGGTTACCGGGCTTCTGGGCTGAAGGATGGTGCACGGAGCTAGGCGTGGACGGGTTCACAGCACAGTGGAGGCGGCGGCGCAAACCAGGCTCACCCCGGGCGCGTGCACCATGCGCTTTGGGCCGGGCCACGCATGGAGAGGCGCACGCTGGGTTCACCCGTTCCCGGTCGCGGCGGCAGCACCGGGCGCACGTCCAGGCATGGACTGCGCCTGCGGGATAGGCTGGCACACGCGCCTGTGCGCCGGGTGTGCGCCTTCGGGCTGTGGGAGCGTGCGCCGGGTGAATGTCCAGGGCGTGGACTGCGCCTTCGTGCTGGGCTGGCGCACGCGCCCATGCGCCTTGTCTGCGCCTTCGGGCCGCGGAGGCGTGCGCCGGGTGCACGCCCATGGCATGGACCACATATAGTAAATTCGGATTTTGATTTAATTTTCCGATTTCGTCGTCTTTTCCAGCTCCGGTTGCGACCACGCGACCACGGCGGCTGCGGCGACGACCTCGTGAACATGATAACAGCGGCGGCGACCTCCCGTTAATTCCCCCATGCTCTAAATCACGGCAACTTTAACGATAAAACCATTGATCGGAGACTAAACGAAACATCGATCGAAAACCCGATCAAACCTCCGATCAAGACCGATTAAAAACCATCGATTAAATCCGGTCAAGAACACGAACAAATCATCGATCAAAACCAAACAAAAATCCATGATCAATTTATCGAATAAATCGACCTCAAAAGAACACGAAAAACCCACGATTAAACTTCCCAAATAGAAATAACGATCGCTAACCTTGCTCCGATAGAGGAGGCAACGCGGTCTCGATCTCCGTTCTTTGCGGTAGTGGGAATCCGGATCCGCCCTCTGATGACGGTGATGTCTCGTTCCCGGCTCCCGGCACGTTGATCGAAGGACGGGTTCCTTCGCTTCCTCCTTCTCTATTTCTTTTTCCTCCGGTTAGGGTTTCCTTTTCTTTTCTCTTTTCCCTTTTTCATTCTTTTCTATCTCCGAACTAGGGTTTCGTTTTGGTCTTCGGCATGCACAAGGCGGAAGGGTTTGAGAAGGCGATCTTTTAAAACTAGGGTTTTCCTTTCGGTAAACGGGATATAATTATCTTTTTACTATCAATTTATTTTATTTTATTTTATTTTATTTTTCTTTTTCATACGTACGTAAAAAGGAAAAATCCCCATATCCGGATATTTATTATATAATAAATATTTATTATATAATAATAAATATCTATTCCCACGAGATAATTTCAAAATTCCTCAAAAAGCGTGCCAGATCTTTTGCATGGATTCCGACGCGCGCTAAGTTACCGCGACCTTAAAAACCCCATTCCGGGAGGTCCCTAGGTCGGATTTCAGATCCGATCGCACTGCCGGTCATCATTTTTCGAGCTCTATCCTAGAAAAATACCCGCACAGTGCGACGATCGACTTAAGAAAACTCGATAAAATAAGCCCCTAACAACCAATTCATCCCAAAAGGAATTAAAGAAATGTAGGATAGGTCGTGACATTACATCACTCACCCCTTAAAATAAGTTTCGTCTTCGAAACTTAACTTCAACCCACGCCAAGCGAGTCTGGAAAACACTCCCTAACATTCGATTCCAGTTCCCAAGTCGCCTTGCGCCCTTTATGGTTCCTCCGCAGCACCTTCACATAGGGAATATTCTGGTTGCATAACTTCTTGTCTTCTCGCGTCAAGATCCATACTGAACTCGTGAACGCTACTCGACTGCCTTCTACCAAGCTTCTTACCCACGACGATGAAAAGAAAAGCGAGTTGAGGGCGTTCCTACAAGCTAAGTTCATGAGTTCCGGTATGCCCGGTTCCCGGAGACGCACTTGGAACTTCAAGCAGTCAACTACCGCTTAAAGGTCGCTGTGATCGTTGGTCCCCATGCGCTACGCCGATAACCCTTAACGAAAACCGCACTAGTTCTTAGAGACTAAGAACCCGCTCCACCCTCGCTGGGTAGGAAGGAATAAAGCCGCCTGCCTCGAGGGGTAGCCCAAAAGTCCGACCGAACTTATTTCTACGATGGGGATTTCTTCTAATAACTAAGGTAGGGGCGAAAACACGAAGTGAGGTGAAAGAGTGGGATGCTCAGGTGTTGACAAAAAAGTTCTAGCACGATGATCTGAAACTCGAGTATTACCTGCTACGACGTCCTCCGGTAGGTCTGTCCCCTGGTGGGTCATCGTATAGACTCTCCCTCCTCCCGATTGTTGAGACGAAGGTGTAGATGCTGCTACGGATGATGTCCCCGTTTTCAAGGGGCAGTTGAAACGGAAGTGCTCCGATTTGCCGCATCGAAAATAGTGGTCTTGCTTCTGGGGACATTCGGTCACTTGGAGTATTCCATCGTAAATGATGCAAGGCTTGTCCACCGGCCTTTGTCCTCCCGTCGGCGCATTCTTGGTTCCTTGTTGCTATCTCAGATGTTTAGGAGGTTGGCTCCCATTGGAATGCTCTCCTTTGGAATAAGGCTGAGTTCGTTTCTTATCCCCGCTGTGTTTTGAGCTCTCCCGTCGAGCTCGTGTAATCGCAAATCCGCGCTCCACTGTGGTGGCTCTATCGACCACCCTCTGGAAGGTATGCAAATCTGCCGCTTGCACAACCTCGAAGATGTCGCTCCATAAACCGTCCACAAAAAGACGAGCTTTATGAGATTCGTCCTTTATGACAAAGGGGACGCAATTGATTAGTCTCACAAATGCCCGTTGGTACTCCATAACTGTCCAACTTCCCTGCTTGATGTGATTCAGGTCATCCTCCATCTGCTGTTTGACGCTGTTGGAGAAAAACGCCCCAAACAGTTTTTCTCGGAACGTGGACCAAGATGGAAGGGCGAAGCCCTCCGAGGGGTCCGGGCGCACCGTCTTCCACCACATGCGGGCGTTTCCCTCAAGAAAGTGGACTGCCAAAGGGACCCGCTCATGTCCCTCCATCAGCAAATCTTCGAAGAGCTTTTCCATGGTATCTACCCATTTTTCCACAACCCAAGGGTCGGTCGTCTCTCCCTCAAATACGGGTGGGTCGTACTGTTTGAAATCCGTCAAGTTCGCTCTCACCCTGTCCCGTTCGATTTGCTGGATAGGGGCTTCCCCTGCAGCGACGGCGGACACTCTGGGAGTAGGTGTCACCACGGTCTCTCTCAAGGGGTCTCCAACAGTGGCTCCCGGCGTAGGTCCCGAAGTTGCTGGCGTTGGTGCTACTGAAGGCGTCGTTGTCTGAACCGACGGTATCCCGGTCACCGTGGTCGGAGGAGGGGCGACTATAGTCTCGCTGTCCGCCACCGGCGGTCCCGTCACTGGTGCGGCTGGTCCGGGCAGAGGAGCCCTGGCGACCTCCACTGGTGTAGTTGGCCGTTGCGTCAACTGACGCACCTGTTCCATAAGGGTTGCTAACTGCTAGGCCATCTCTCGTAGTTGCTGTCGGAGAAGCTGATACTCCGCGGCTGTTGGCACCGTACTTTCTGCCCCTGCGTTCTCCGTTGATAACCTAGTCCGGGCCATTATTCGCTGTAAACAAAGAAACCAAGTCAACCCTAGACTTAACTGGTCTAATACTATGACCTACTATCAATGTCACGCCCCGGAACCCGGGCTCGTCTACAGATCCGCCGTGCACACGGAATTTTTCGCGTACACGAAGCGCTGGTAACCTGCTCAGATATAATCTAACAATAAAAGAGCATAATACAGAGCTGAAATAGAAGAACTACATAGTATCTCAGACTGGGACTACAAATAAAACTGTAATAAGTACAATAATCTCCCAGCTCACCAAAATAGTACAACCAGCTGGCGAAGGCCAGACCTAAAATAAAAGGAGAATACCACAATCTGAGTAAAGGGTGCAGCATCTATCTACAGCTCTTTGTCTCACAGGAGATCTATTTATTCAGCGATCCCCTTACCTCGATCAGCTGCCGATGGCCTCGCAGCTCCCGCAGATGACTCTGCAAAATAAAGGAGAAGAAAGAGACAGAAAATAACAATGGGGGTGAGAACTACTAGATAAACCAGTAGCCTCCCCTAGTGGGTAAAAGCCTCAACTCTGACGCACCCACTAGGACTACTAGAGGCAAAAGGGAAAAGAGGAAGTGGTAAGATACATAAGATGCTGAAACAGGAAAACTACCACTACTATGCCTCTACTGCGGTACTGGCTATCAAAACTGTATGCATGCATCAGTAATAGTATCTGTCCAAATAAACCCAATCTAGCCACTAGTAAAAACTGGTACTACCTGCTGCCGCTCTCATCATCGTGCAATAACCGCTCCGATGTGATAGCAAAACTGTCAATAACCGCTCTCATCATCGTGCAATAACCGCTCCGATGTGATAGCAAAACTGTCAATAACCGCTCTCATCATCGTGCAATAACTGCTCCGATGTGATAGCAAAATTGTCAATAACTGTCTGACCCCGACTTGATGCAAGGATAAACATCCGGTCGACCACCGGCTGTCCGTGGTCACCACAAAACCCCACAAGTCCACAATCTAGTACAATCCTGACTACACTATCCCAAACCCTGCTCATACTTAAGCAACAAGCATTTGAATGCAAAGGCGAGCAATAAAACATGTTCAAGTCCCAATATGATAGTGTAGCAATAAATAGGGGACTAACTCGATGTCCCAACATGCATGCAACTGTCTTATTTTAAAAGCTGTCAAATATTTATTTTAACAGATTGATTAAAAGTTATTTGCATGCGAGATTATAGCCTTTGTCCCAATCACAGTGTCCCACTATAATTTATCATATAATCTGTGGGGTCATATTAAATTTTAGAAGAGTTCGTCCCAGCGGTTCTCATCAATTGTCACATTAGTTCGTCCCAATAGTTCTCATTAATTGTCATATTAGTTCGTCCCAATAGTTCTCATTAATTGTCATATTAGTTCGTCCCAATAGTTCTCATTAATTGTCATATTAGTATGTCCCAATGGTTCTCATCAATTGTCCTGTTAGTTTGTCCTGTTAGTTTGTCCTGTTAGTTTGTCCCAATGGTTCCAATAATCCCAGTGAGCTTGTCAAAAATGAGGTAAGCAACAACCGCCCACCTCGAACAGCTCAAACCACACCCCAGGTAGTCTCCTGGTTGTCTACAGTCCTCAAATCCTGCAAATCAGCGCACAGCTGTTCAATATAAGTCCCAAAAAGTACAATATTTGCTGTTTTTCAAACAGCACGAGAAAAGAGGAGTTTTTCACCTCTATAAAGTGCTCAGGAAAATCCAGAAAAATTACGGTTGCGTTCCTCGCGAAGAGTAGATCAAAATCGACTCCTTAAACGCCTCGATCTGATGCTCCTACGCCAAGATAAAAATCGGAGAAGTTGACGCTGTCCAAAAATTTCCACAGCAAAAAGGGGGGTCAAAGAGGCCTCGGGAAACGTGCCAAAAGTGCGAAATAGAGCAAAGTGATCAACACGGAAATCGAAGCCTTACCTCTTAGGAACGCGCTGTTGCGAAAATCGTCCAAAAATTCCTCCTGGTTAGCACTCAGGGAATTTCTGACGGAACTGCAACGGGAAATAGGCCTAAAAAGAAAACCGTCGCAGTGCGCCGCGTCGCAGATAACTCACTAACTGTAACTCCAGAAATTCTGGAATTTTGAGGAGAGAGAGAAGAGAGAGAGAGGAAGAAATTTCATAGAGGGAACCTTCTCTGTTTCTCTCTCTATGGCACGCAAAATGAGGTGGGAATGAGAGGTGGGGTGAGGACTCTTATATAGTGGGCCAAAGGGAATCTTCCCACACGGGATTCAGATCCGAACAGGAAACACCGAAAATTGGCCAACCAGAATGCGCCACGTGTCCACGAAACAGGAAACAGCCTGTGCAAGCCCAATGAAAAATCGCCACGTGGCCACGTGGTGCACGTGATTGCTCCACGCTCCGGGTTTTCCGGAGAATGTCGGCCAACGGGGTGCTGCCACGTGTCACCTTCCCACGTGCTTCTAGAAGCCGGCCGACCAATGGGGAAGCGCCACGTGGCAAGGGGAGTCTTCGGTGCACCCGGTGCATGCCATGTCGTGGACCGTGCACCAGCGCCCCCCGCCCGCGCCTGCCCGCGCCTGCCCGCGCTGCCCGCGCCGCGCGCCTCCGCACTCTGCCGCTGCGCCGCTGCCCGCCGCCGTGCGCCGCCGCCGGCCGCCGTTCGCCGGTCGCCGCCGGCCGCCGGAACAGTAATTCCGGCCGGCCGGGTTACTATTCCGGTGAACAGTGCCGATGTGCCGAAAAATAAAGTGAATACACCATTTTGATCGTTTTCGCGCGCTGAGTCCAAATACGACGTCCGTTTCACCAAATTCTCATCCGAAATTTTGCAAAAAGCTCCCAAAAAATCCCATTTGCTTCGATTTTCGCGCAGAGTCTATATTAAATGTCCAATTTCAAATCTACAAGCTCTGTTTCACCGGATAAGCTCCCCACAGTCACTGTTTAATGTTGCACAGTTCCTGCGGGAGTCCGGATCATCACAATCAACCAGGGACTCTATCCCCTCTTTTCCCGCACTCACGCTCGTACTTTACACACCTACACCTTGGTTATCAAATTGGTTAGTTACTTGTGGTATTACACGCAGTGGATGTTGGTCACTGACTGTCGTGGTTAAAGTCGTTTTTCTCTGATACCATATAATTTGTCACGCCCCGGAGGTTCTCGTTAAGCGGAAAAGCGTGTATATTTTTTTTTCTTCGTGAAATACTTCATCCTCCAGTGCGCGACAGACCCGCCACATATACGAATTCACCCCGCGAACGGACGGAGTCTCCTTTGTATATACACGACGTCACAACCACAATACATACTTTAATCACACAGTCACATTGAGAGTCAAAGGGGAATTACAATTCATCACAACTATTAACACCATCATGATATTGAACTAGGATAAAGCCATAAGTTTGTCAAATCGGTGTCCACACGACTTCCGGTTTTAAAAACGTTTTCGCAAATCTCTTTTAGGTGGCAACATAACTTTGAAAGGATAAATCCACGGGTTTAAGAGCAGTGCCGACACGACACTCAGTTTTGAAACCATTTTCGCAATCATTTTTCCACGTGAAAACATGCCGCATGCAATACTAATAGAATCCTATTAAAGATGGTTCAACACTAAGACCAGAATTCAATCCAACATCCACATAGTTCCACAATAAAGGAAATCACAAAACTCACTAACCAAATAACCAAGATAATCAAAAGTAAGAAAGAGGAAATGTCACTAGCCCTAAAACCCTCTAGTCGCAGCCTCGCCATCGTCCCGGGTCCTATCTCGACCTAACCTGTCACCATGTGGGAAGTCAGTGACAAGAAAAGTAGATGTAACCAAGTACAAAACGGTAAATAAAAGCAAACCGATAAACCAGAGCATCCAAACTTTCCCTTCATGAGTCACCGCATCCCCTGTTTAGTCAGAAATAAAGCACCTGCCAGAAGGTCTAAAGACCTCGGATAAAAGTGAACACTTTTCTCTCACCTTCGTGCTTTAACCCCTCTATGGTACTTGTGCAGCACTGTAAGTAACCGTGAGGCGTCCCCACCACGACACTTTCACCTTTGTGGGGTACACGGGTCAATCGGACCACTTCTCCGGAAAAGTACACCCATGCGGTGGCCAAACTGCCTGTGTACGTGTAAGCAAACCTTGAGCAGAATGACCGCAGCCATTGTGTAACATAGAGCACCGCGACGCTCAGTCGCAACAGATAGTAACAAAGAGGGATACTAATGCGAAAAAGGGTTAGACAATAACAATTTGCACATCTACTCTACTCTCACATATTACGAGATGAAACCATGCTTCAAAACACAACAAAGGTACCCACCTGAAACGAAGATAAACGACCGCGCCCGTGACCCTCCTAAGCAATCAGAACTTCACGCGGCCTAATAAAATAACCAAAAGCACAATTTAACACTTTACCCTAAACAGGCAAAATCAGTGGTCCCGACCACTATAACATGAATCCCTTCCATCCCAAAATAATAAACCGACGAAAAACTAAAGTCACTATGCCAAGCGGACCGCGTCGTCAATCAAAAACCGTTGAGTCAAAATTGTTAAGCAAAACCGTAAAACTCAGAACAAACCAGATCTCTGACGGTAAAACCGATGGTTAACAACAACCGGACCGCGACTATATCATCGCGATCTCCATCGGAACCCAAACCCGCTAATGAAAATCCAACAAAACCCAATTTCTCATCTGGTAGCCGACTCGGGACGTCAACAGTCAAGCCGAGAAAACCCCGACGGCGAAAACGATGAGAAAAAGGCCTGACGGCGCGACCCCGACGATTTCGTCAAGGCGCGGAGCGACGGCGACGTGCGAAACTAGCACATGACATGGCGAAACGGTGGCCTAAATGACCCCGATTGGCCATGCTAAGAAAAACGGCGGAAATAGTGATCCCAACGGTGAAAACGGCGCTCAAAACGGTAAAAAACGGACCAAACCAGATTTACCGGGCTTCCGGGCTGAAGGATGGTGCACGGAGCTAGGCGTGGACCGGGTTCACAGCACAGTGGAGGCGGCGGTGCAGACCGGGCTCACCCCGGGCGCGTTCACCATGCGCTTTGGGCCGGGCCGTTCATGGAGAGGCGCGCGCCGGGTTCACCCGTTCCCAGTCGCGGCGGCAGCACCGGGTGCACCCCCAGGCATGGACCGCGCCTGCGGGCTGGGCTGGCGCACGCGCCCGTGCGCCGGGTCTGCGCCTTCGGGCTGCGGGGGCGTGCGCCGGGTGCACGCCCAGGGCGAGGACCGCGCCTTCGAGCTGGGGTGGCGCACGCGCCAGTGCGCCGGGTCTGCGCCTTCGGGCTGCGGAGGCATGCGCCGGGTGCACGCCCAGGGCGTTGACCGCTTACAGTAAATCCGGATTTTGATTTAATTTTCTGATTTCGTCATCTTTTCCGGCTCCGGTTTCGACCACGCGACCACGACGGCTGCGGCGACGACCTCGTGAACATGATAACGGCAGCGGCGGCCTCCCGTCAAATTCGACGATGGCGGCGGCCTCCCGTTAATTCCTCCATGCTCTAAACCGCGACAACTCTAACGATAAAACCATTGATCGGAGACTAAAGGAAACATCGATCGGAAACTCGATCAAACCTCCGATCAAGACCGATTAAAAACCATCGATCAAACCCGGTCAAGAACAAGAACAAATCATCGATCAAAACCAAACAAAAATCCATGATCAATTTACCGAATAAATCGACCTCAAAAGAACACGAAAAACCCACGATTAAACCGCCCAAAGAGAAATAACGATCGCTAACCTTGCTCCGATGGAGGAGGCAACGCGGTCTCGATCTCCGTTCTTTGCGGTGGTGGGAATCCGGATCCGCCCTTCGATGACGGTGACGTCTCGTTCCCGGCTCCCGGCACGTTGATCGAAGGACGGGTTCCTTCGTTTCCTCATTCTCTATTTCTTTTTCCTCCGGTTAGGGTTTTCTTTTCTTTTCTCTTTTCTCTCTTTTCTTTCTTTTCTATCTCCGAACTAGGGTTTCGTTTTGGTCTTCGGCACACACAAGGGGGAAGGGTTTGAGGAGGCGATCTTTTAAAACTAGGGTTTTCCTTTCGGTAAACGGGGTATAATTATCTTTTTATTATCAATTTATTTTATTTTATTTTATTTTATTTTTCCTTTTCATACGTTCGTAAAAAAGAAAAATCCCCATATCCGGATATTTATTATATAATAATAAATACCTATTCCTACGAGATAATTTCAAACTTCCTCGAAAAGTGTGGCAGATCTTTTGCACGGATTCCGACACGCGCTAAGTTATCGTGACCTTAAAAACCCCATTCCGGGAGGTCCCTAGGTCGGATTTCAGATCCGATCGCACTGCCGGTCATCGTTTTTCGGGCTCTATCCTAGGAAAATACTCACACAGTGCAACGATCGACTTAAGAAAACTCAATAAAATAAGCCCCTAACAACCAATTCATCCCGAAAGGAATTAAAGAAATGCAGGATAGGTCGTGACATTATATCACTCACCCCTTAAACGAAGTTTCATCCTCGAAACTTAACTTCAACCCACGCCAAGCGAGTCTGGAAAACACTCCCTAACATTCGATTCCAGTTCCTAAGTTGCCTTGCGCCCTTTATGGTTCCTCCGCAGCACCTTCACATAGGGAATATTCCGGTTGCATAACTTCTTGTCTTCTCGTGTCAAGATCCATACTGAACTCGTGAACGCTACTCGACTGCCTTCTACCAAGCTTCTTTCCCACGACGACGAAAAGACAAGCGAGTAGAGGGCGTTCCTACAAGCTAAGTTCACGAGTTCCGGTAAGCCCGGTTCCCGGAGACGCACTTGGAGCTTCAAGCAGTCAACTACCGCTTAAAGGTTGCTGTGACCGTTGGTCCCCCAAGCGCTACGCCGATAACCCTTAACGGAAACCCCACTAGTTCTTAGAAACTAAGAACCCGCCCCACCCTCGCTGGGCAGGAAGGAATAAAGCCGCCTGCCTCGAGGGGTAGCCCAAAAGTCCGACTGAACTTATTTCTACGATGGAGATTTCTTCTAATAACTAAGGTAGAGGCGAAATCACGAAGCGAGGTGAAAGAGTGGGATGCTCAGGTGTTCACACAAAAGTTCTAGCACGATGATCTGAAACTCGAGTATTACCTGCTATGACGTCCTTCGGTGGGTCCGTCCCCTGGTGGGTCATCGTATAGACTCTCCCTTCTCCCGATTGCTAAGACGAAGGTGTAGATGCTGCTACGGATGATGTCCCCGTTTTCAAGGGGCAGTTGAAACGGAAGTGCCCCGGTTTGCCGCATCGAAAACAGTGGTCTTGCTTCTGGGGACATTCGGTCACTTGGTGTATTCCATCGCAAATGATGCAAGGCTTGTCCACCGGCCTTTGTCCTCCCTTCGGCGCATTCTTGGTTCCTTGTTGCGATCTCGGATGTTTAGGAGGCCGGCTCCCATTGGAATGCTCTCCTCTGGAATAAGGTTGAGTTCGTTTCTTATCCCCGCTGTGTTCCGAGTTCTCCCGTTGGGCTCGTGTAATCGCAAATCCGCGCTCCACTATGGTGGCTCTATCGACCACCCTCTGGAAGGTATGCAAATCTGCCTTTTGCACAACCTCGAAGATGTCGCTCCGTAAATCGTCCACAAAAAGACGGGCTTTGTGAGATTCGTCCCTTATGACAAAGGAGACGCAATTGACTAGTCTCACAAATGCCCGTTGGTACTCCATAACTGTCCGACTTCCCTGCTTGATGTGATTCAGGTCATCCTCCATCTGCTGTTTGACGCTGTTGGAGAAAAACGCCCCAAACAGTTTTTCTCGGAACGTGGACCAAGATGGAAGGGCGGTGCCCTCCGAGGGGTCCGGGCGCACCGTCTTCCACCACATGCGGGCGTTTCCCTAAAGAAAGTGGACTGCCAAATGGACCCGCTCATGTTCCTCCATCAGCAAATCTTCAAAGAGCTTTTCCATGGTATCTACCCATTTTTCCACGACCCAAGGGTCGGTCGTCTCTCCCTCAAACACGGGTGGGTTGTACTTCTTGAAATCCGTCAAGTTCGCTCTCACCCTGTCCCGTGCGGTTTGCTGGATAGGGGCTTTCCCTGCAGCGACGGCGGACACTCTGGGAGTAGGTGTCACCACGGTCTCTCTTAAGGGGTCTCCAACAGTGGCTCCCGGCGTAGGTCCCGAAGTTGCTGGCGTTGGTGCTACTGAAGGCGTCGTTGGCTGAACCGTCGGTATCCCGGTCACCGTGGTCGGAGGAGGGGTGACCATAGTCTCGCTGTACGCCACCGGCGGTCCCGTCACTGGTATGGCTGGTCCGGGCAGAGGAGCCTGGGCGACCTCCACTGGTGTAGTCGGCTGTTGCGTCAACTAACGCACCTGCTCCATAAGGGTTGCTAACTGCCCGGCCATCTCTCGTAGTTGCTGTCGGAGAAGCTGATACTCCGCGGCTGTTGGCACCATACTTTCTGCCCCTGCGTTCTCCGTTGATGACCTAGTCCGGGCCATTATTCACTGTATACAAAGAAACCAAGTCAACCCTAGACTTAACTGGTCTAATACTATGACCTACTATCAACTAGGGACCCTATCCCCTCTTTCCCCGCACTCACGCTTGTACTTTACACATCTACAGCTTGGTTATCAAATTGGTTAGTTACTTGTGGTATTGCACGCTGTGGATGTTGGTCACTGCCTGTCGTGGTTAAAGTCGTTTTTCTCTGATACCATATAATCTATCACGCCCCGGAGGTTCTCGTTAAGCGGAAAAGCGTGTACATTTTTTTTTCTTCGTGAAATACTTCATCCTCCGGTGCGCGACAGACCCGCCACATATATGAATTGTCACGCCCCGGGGGTAAACGAGAACACGGGCCCGTCCACAGATCCGCCATGCACACGGTATTTCCCGTGTGCATGAAGCGCCAATAACTTGCTCAAATATAAGAGAAATAATAAAAGAGCAATAAAAACAGAGCTGAACTAAAACTAATACATCTTGTTGGGTTATAAGTAATTGGATCTAAATAGGGGAAAAAACACCTAGAGGGGGGTGAATAGGTGTAAACAATAAACACTCAAAAAATCATTGCGCAAATAAACCCAATGCGGAAAAATAAAAGAACACGCAAGATTTTTACGTGGAAAAACTCCAAACCGGAGTAAAAAACCACGGGACCGATAACACGGCGAAATCCACTAGAATTAACACACGTACAAGGTGATATACCGTACTCACAGACGACTCAACCTTTTTCATACGCTCCTAGTAGATCTTCCCGCTCGCTCCACGACGCTTCTCGAATCCACGATCCGCGCCCAACGCTGAATCCACAGCGTCCAACGTCGAGTCCACGACGTCCAACCGAATCCACGGTCTTCACCCAATAGCACGCTTCGAATCCACGAACGTACCTCGCTCCGAATCCACGAGAGCGGTTGCACCTTGAATCCACAAGGCCACGCGAGTCCACGCGCCGATTTTGGGGTAAATCGTTGTTTGTTTTGGGTGGTGATGATCCGCCGAATACTTAGATCAAAGATAGATCGGAAATACCATCTAAGTATTCATTGATTTGATTCTACTCAAAATGTGAGTATGGAAAACCTAGAATCAAATCAATCAATATAGATGAAGAAACATAGAATAAATCTATTGATTTCCTTTCTTCTCTATATATGTGGATTTTTCTTTTCGGCTATTTTCTTCTGTAATAGCGGATGCCCTAGAAATGAATACAGGGCCTATTTATAGGTTAGAAACCATTGGAAGAAGATAGGATCAAAAACTGCCTTTTCTGGAGATTTTTACCGACGGCGATCCGGATTGGAATTGACGATCCGGATTGCAGAAGCAAGAAAGACGATTTCCAGAAAATGCCTGTTCGGGATCCGGATCACAAAGTCCGATCCGGATCGTTCATACAGTTTTACCAGAACATCAATGTTCGGGATCCGGATTGCAAGTCCTGATCCGGATCGAGGAAGCACACAGGTAAAACTAGTGTTCGGGATCCGGATCAGAGGATGCTGCGATCCGGATTGAACCAGTGTATGAACAAACACCCTTCGGGATCCGGATTGCCGAGTCCGATCCGGATCCTGAACATGTCCCATGTTCAGTTTTTGATGTTTAAGCAATTAAAAATTCTTCCAGGTGTTTCTACACTATAAGAAGTATTCGGATCATCAAAAATCTTTAGTTAAACGTACCTGATCCTTTTGAATTCTTCTTTCTTGAGATTGAGGTATACGATCCAAAGTTTCTTCATCTTCAATCTTCAAGACTTAATACATTCACGAAATACGCCAACTCAAATTCCGTAACAATCTCCCCCTTTGGCGGTTTCGTGACAAAACACAAATCCACAAAAGAAAATTCAAAAAGATATTTTTGTTGCTATCACCATACAACAAAAATTTACAAAAGAGATCCAGAAATTAAAAACATGAGATAAACTCCTAAGACAGACTCTAGACTTAGACATCTGTAATCTCTGCACACAAAAATCATTCTTGACAAAAGAAATCGTTAGATACCTCAAGAATTGAATCATACAAAACCAAATACAGAGATAGAGTTTATTCTCATCATGACATTTGAAAAATTCAGATATGTAAGAGAATCATAGTTAAAACCAACATATCTTCTAAGCAGTCGAAAACCAAATGTCAAACTATGTTAGTCCAACATCAACTTGTTAGTCATATTACATGCCCAAATAGTTAGTCGAATAGTTAGTATAGAGGCATGCCACCAATCAACAAATAAAAACCAAAGTTGAGTTGAAGATACTTACCTTGATATTCACAAAGTTCAGTTCACATCATTCATTGTTCATTGTTCAGAGTTCTCTCTAACTCTCTCCCCCTTTTTGTCACAAAACAAAGCCAAATAATTACAAAACCAAGGAGAGTTAAAACGATAGACAAACAAGAAAAGTGAAAGACCTGCAAAAAGCAAAAGAAGGTCAGAACAAAAACTTATTCCGGAGAGTCGGAGTCATCGGATGTTGTGCATCCCATTTTAGCAAACATCTTCTTCACTAGTTTCTTCAGTGATGAGACAGACTTATTCAGAGTGATTTGAGAAGCTGTGAGGATTTCCAGCTCGTTTTTCATAACTTGAAGGTCTCCTCTCATTTCAGTGAACTCAGCAGACATACGTTCCTGTTCATTTGAAAGCCGCTGTTGTTCTTTAAAGATAGAGGTGACAGAGGCATCATCGTCAGAGGTGGATGGAGGTGCCTGCTGTGAAGGAGGAACTGGGGCTGTGGAAGTACCCGCTTGTGGTCGAGCTCGTTGTCGGAGTGGAGGAGATGGGGGATCATCTTGCTTTGTTGACAAAGACTTGACAATAGTTGTCTCATTTATTGTCCCCAAACTATACATGTAAGAGCTCGCGCTTGTATCCACTTTAAACTTCTTGAGGATGCGCATGATAATCATTGGGTATGGTAGTCGCTCTGTGGGGTGTGAATGTTCGACATAGCGCGTCATCCTATTCCAAATGAGATAAGGAATGTTCAGATTTGCTCCCATCAATGCAGTCGGGTTGTCAAGAAGATAGAGAAAAAGCATTCTATCCCATCGAAGGACTTTCGTGTTCATATTTGGAAGAATGTTGTAACAGACAATGAAGTTTATGTACTTGTACTCTTTCTTAAGTTCTTTGGAGAAAACAGAATTTCCGGTAGACAAAGTTTCCGGAACGCAGATTCCGTTAACTACAACTCTCCACGAGTTGTCGTTGAAGCTTTGAGTCTTGAGGTAGTGGAGTCCATCAGATCTTGCTTTCATATTAAGCACCTCTCCAATCAGTTGTGGAGTGACTTTGATTTTGATACCTTTAACCACGGTATGAAATTCTCGTCGTCCGTCTTCATGATCCATTAGACTCGTAGCATTCTGGTAAAACATGCGAACCGAGTGCGGGCAATACCCAGTTGATTCGGGAAAGTTGCAAATTGGACCGAGACCAGCTTGATTAAATAACCTCCCAAACGCTGCAGAGCGTTCCATCATTGGTTTGACATTGACATGTCTCTCACCGATACATTCTCTTTTCTCAAAATCCTTGATTCTTGTAGAGCTAATGAATTCCGGAGGAGGAGGCTGGCTAGCTATAGGTTCGTTGATTGAAATGCCCTGAGCACTACCTCTTTTCCTTGCACCAGTCTTTGTTCTTGTTCTGATTTGACTTGGTTCCATGGGAGCTTTTCCCTTTTCTGCAGCAGTAGGAGGAACCTTTGTCTTTGAGGTTTCTGCAGGTGCTTTCCCCTTGGATACAATAGGGACATCTTCCTCAATCTCTAGGTTATCCCAGTCAATCGAGTCCGTTTCCGAATCCGTGTCGGAATCATTCTCAGCTCGCTTGGTTCTCTTTGCTTTCTTAGGTTTGGCAGTGTCCTTAACATGGACCATTGCAGCAAGTAGGAAAATGATCCAGGTGATCACCATTGCTGAAAGTGCTTTGAGTTTAAAAGGTGTCCTGTGAAAATCAACTCAAGAACACATGAAAAATCGTCAATTTTGAAAAATTTGAAACATTGTACCTAGACAATCATAATCATGTAGAGAAGCCAAGAATCAAATTAGTTTTCCAAAAAGAATTTTAAAAATAGATCAATTCCATGATTTTCAAAAATTCCTCTTTTATGCCCTAAACCAGAATTTTTAGAAATCGAAGCCTAAAAACTCGTTTATCTTGAGAAAACCCAGCATAAAAGCAAAACTAATTGACCCAGAGTTCTTATTTCAAAAGAAATTTGATCAAAAACCATTCACAAACGAAAAATTCCATGATTTCAACTCACGTTTGAAGAAAAAGATAAAAACTGTGAAAAACCGAGATTTTGATCAATAAAACTTACTTGAATCCGAAGAACTTTGAGTTTGGAAGCTCCAAAATGCAAGAAATCTAGAGAGAGAAGCTCTAGAGATTTTAGAACAAAAGATTAGGGTAAAAGAAATCAAATCCTCTTTGTTCTTATAAAAACCCTAGCCGTGATCCGGATCGGATCGAGAATGTGATCCGGATCGGCTACCCGCAGGAAGAATCCTGCGTTCGGGATCCGGATCACTTACCCCGATCCGGATCGGCTTCAACTTTTTCTCCAGAAAAATTCTATAAAATCCAGAAAAAGTATGTAAGCACTTTACCATGTCAACTTTAAACAAAAGACATCGTTTCATACAACAAGAAATAGATTATGCAAAATCTATCAACAATACCCAAAAATGAAACGAAAATTTACGAAAGTTAAAACACTTAAAGTTGAACAACTTCAATTACATCTATCCTGATCTTATGTGTAATGCCTTTATCAAATCATCAATTTTAGTAAAGAAAATGAAGTACCAAGATCAATAGATGTTTGAAATCCCAGATAAGTTAGATAATATATCTAGACAATCTGTTGAAGGAGTGGCTCTTTGAGCATCTTTTACTAAAAATCCCACCTTATACCAACCATGAAATACGACTGAGTCAAGTATTTCAATATGAATTTCATCAACAATTTTCAAAACAAAAATTTGCTTTTCATTCATGGAGTATCTTTTTTTTTCATTTTCTCCATGTGGTGGTAGTTTTCACACTCCTCATGGGATGTAACTCTTTCCACATCTTTTGAGCATTTTACATTTCATTGACTCCCCCTCAATTGGCTATCAATTATTTAATATATAAAGTATTCAACCAAACCATTGATCTCGAATTCATACTCGACTAAGCAATCAAATATGATAATGACTATACCAAGAGATCATTGAGAGAGAAATTGACTTTGATCACTTAAAAGATGGTTTAATTAACGTAAATGATCATTGCAACATTGAAATATTATGACATCAAATGCATAATAAATTTCTAAATACATAAAAGGATGCAATTAAAGTCAATTATGATTTATGCTCAATTAATGTCCTATGTACAAAACATAGATAAAGAACAAAACAAAAACAAAAACAAAACCTAACCTAAGCAAAGGTTTCAAAAAGGTTATTTCAAGGAAAGCATGCCAATTGCTTTACGCAAGTGAATAAAACGTTTTTGATCCAAAGGTTTTGTTAAGATATCAGCTAATTGATCCTCAGTTGAAATATATGACAGTTGAAGAATGTTTGATTCAACTAGCTCTCTAAGAAAATGATATCTAAGTTCAATATGTTTTGTTCTAGAGTGCAACACAGGGTTTTTAGAAATGTTAATAGCACTAGTGTTGTCACATAAAATGGTTACCGAAGATGTTGAAATCCGGAAATCGCTCAACACGCTTTTCATCCAAATCAATTGGGTTGAACAACTTCCTGCAGAAATGTACTCCGCTTCGGCAGTCGAGAGTGCTATGCAATTCTGCTTTTTACTGTGCCATGCAACAAGGCAATGGCCAAGATAGAAGCATGCACCACTCGTGCTTTTCCGGTCATCCACTGATCCAGCCCAATCGGCATCTGAGTATCCAACAATATCCAAAGTCGTTCCCATAGGATACCAAATTCCGAAATTGATTGTACCTTTGATATATCGGATGATCCGCTTCACCGCTTTCAGGTGAACCTCCTTCGGTGCTGATTGATATCTCGCACAAATCCCAACACTGAAGGATATATCCGGGCGACTAGCCGTGAGATATAGTAGACTTCCAATCATACTGCGATACAGTTTCTCGTCTACATTCTCACTATGTGATTCACTTCCAAGTCCCTTATGGCTAGTTCCCATTGGAGTCGGAAAATCCTTAGAATTTTCAAGATCAAACTTTTTGACCAACTCCAGTGCATACTTGGATTGACACAAGTGAATTCCTTCATCGTTTTGTTTAACTTGTAATCCAAGAAAATAAGTCAATTCGCCCATCATGGACATCTCAAATTCGCTTTCCATGGTCTCCGCGAATTTGGAAGCATCATTATCTCTTGTTGCGCCAAAAACAATGTCATCGACATAGATTTGAGCAACTATGAAATTGTTTTGATAATGCTTCACAAAGAGAGTCCTGTCAGCTCCCCCTCGAGTGTAGCCCTTTTCCAAAAGGTGCTTTGTCAACCTTTCGTACCATGCTCGCGGTGCTTGTTTCAGACCGTAAAGAGCCTTTTTCAGACGAAAAACATGGTTAGGTAGTTTATGATCCACAAAACCTTTCGGTTGAGCCACATAAACTTCCTCATTTAAAAACCCATTTAAAAAGGCGCTCTTAACGTCCATTTGAAATAATTTGATTTTAAAATGACAAGCAATCGCAAACAATATACGAATGGACTCGAGTCTAGCTACAGGGGCGAAAGTTTCATCAAAGTCTATACCTTCTACTTGAGAGTAGCCTTGAGCAACTAACCTTGCTTTGTTCCTGATGATAGTACCTTCTTCATTTTTCTTGTTCTTGAAGATCCATTTGGTACCTATCACATTGTGTTGCTTCGGAGGCTTCGTCAATTCCCAGACTTTGTTTCGCTCAAATTGATGGAGCTCTTCCTGCATTGCTTTAATCCAGTAGTCATCTTGGAGAGCTTCATCAACATTCCTTGGTTCGATTTGAGATACATAGCATGCAAATCCGCAAACCAATTGTCTCCGTGTTCTAACTCCTTCTTGTGGATCTCCAATGATGTTCGATTCAGGGTGATCCTTGGAGATGCGTAACGTTTGAGGTAGAGGAGTAGACGGAGGTACACGAGATGATTCCTGCACATCAGATAAGCTTGAAGAACCGTTAGATGCATCATTATTATCGAAAGAATTGTTAGAAGAAGATGCATTAGCAGGTGTATCATCATCAAGAGAGATATCGAGGGTAGATTTTTCAGATTCAAAGTGAAAAGCTTCATCTACCTTAACATTTATCGATTCTACGATCGTCTTAGATTCTAAGTTAAAAACTCGATATGCTCTGCTGTTTGTAGAATAACCTAAGAAAATCCCTTCGTCACTTCGAGAGTCAAATTTTCCAAGATTCTCACGATCACGTAAAATAAAACACCGACTCCCAAAGATGCGAAAATATTTGATGTTAGGTTTTCTACAAAACCAAAGTTCATATGGTGTATTCAATGTCCCCGGGCGCAAATACACGCGATTAATAACATAAACAGCAGTGTTCACCGCTTCAGCCCAAAAATAAAAAGGTAAGTTCCGGCTGTGAAGCATAACACGTGCCATTTCCTGTACGACCCTGTTTTTGCGCTCGACTACACCATTTTGTTGAGGTGTGTAAGGTGCAGAGAATTCATGTTTAATGCCATTAGAAGTGCAAAAATCAATGAATTTGGAATTTATGAATTCCCCACCTCTATCACTCCTAACTCGAGTAATCCTATCATTCTTTTCAGTCATAATACGATTGCAGATTTCGAGAAAAGAATCAAAGGTATCAGCTTTTTCTTTTAAGAATGCTACCCAAGTATATCTAGAATAATCATCAACCAATAAGAAAATATACCATTTACCTCCCAGAGATGGTTGACGAGTTGGCCCCATTAAATCCATATGCAAAAGTTCCAAAGGCCGTTTTGTACCTATGTGGTTCAAGTTCTTGTGTGCAGTCCTAGACTGTTTTCCTTTTTGGCAACCGCCACACACAAGGTTTTGTTCAAAAGAAAGTTTCGGAACCCCCTTGACCACATCTTTGTTCGAAATTCTAGCAAGTTCCTTAAAGTTTATGTGACCTAGCCTTTCATGCCAAAGTGTTTCATTTTTCAAAGATGCTAGGTTACATTTTTCAGAAATCTTATGAGGAACTACATAACAATTGTTTTCTGATCTAACCCCCTTTAAAAAGAAAGCATGGTTCATGTCAGTTACAGTGCATTTATCAGATGAAAAATTAACTGAATAACCACTATCACAAAGTTGACTTATGCTTATGAGGTTAGTCTTAAGGCCATGAACAAATAACACATTGTTTAGAACCGGGCCATCTGGAATAGCTACCGTTCCCTTTCCAACAATTTTGGAAGACCGACCATCTCCGAAAACAACAAGTCCTCCGGAGTTTTTCTCAAATGTTTGAAAACAGTTTTTGTCACCGGTCATATGACGGGAACACCCGCTATCCAGGTACCAAGACGAACTATCATATGCATGCAAGGAAACATTGGTAGCAAGACAGGGGAAAATTTCACCTTTGCGCACCCAAACCTTTTTGGAGTGCGTCGGTAATGATCGTGAAGTTGATCTCCTAGGTGAGAGCGTCTTGCTTGAAGAATTGCTGCTCCTTGATGATGTCGTCTTGAGCGGTGTACTACCAAGGCTCTTTTCCTTCAATTGAGTTGCAGTTGATTTTCGAGGAATAGCCTTTTTGGTAGTCATTGCAAGAGGTGCTTGAGGTGTGCGTTTGGCTTCCGTCTTGCAATTTCTCCTTATGTGCCCTGAAATGCCACAACGAAAACATACCTTAGGTCTTGACGATCCGAGGAGGATGTAGTAGGCTTGTTGTCGTTGCTTGTCGTGAATTCCGGTGTCGGAGGAGGAGATACCGACTGAGGCACAAATACTGTCCCACTCGAACTTGGAATGTCTCCAGTTTGAGTGTATCCGAGGCCGAACTTATTTCTTTGACCAAGACCAAGAAGTCTGTCCAACTTACTCCTTCCAGAAGAAAATCTCTTTAAGTCGTCCTTCAGTTGGCGTATGGTCTCCGTCATTTCCAATTTTTCCTGTCGAGCCTCGCCGTTGAGCTTCAAGAAGTAATTCGCTTTGTTCACCATATCCATATAATTCTTCTCGAGTTGCTCATTGGACTCTTGAAGGGAAACATTAGTTTTAATCAAATTATCCCTTTCCACTTCAAGATCGGTTGAGAGAGGTTACCCTTTTTACTTCTTCTTCGAGATCCTGCAATCTCCCTTTCAACCCCTTGTTTTGCTTAGCCAGTTTCTTTGAATCCCTCAAAAGCTTATGGTAGGCTAGAGCAAAATCTTCACCTTCCGAATCATCTGATTCATCGTCCGTTGCAATCTTTTCAACAGAGGAGTTGGACAGTGAATCGGATGTACTTGCCATTAAGCACATGAAGGGAGAAGATGTGGTGGACGCGTGGAAAGCTGTCGCGTTGTCTTCTTCATCACTTGAGGATGACTCATTTGACGTGGAGTTGTCATCCCAAGTAACGACTTGCATCGCTTTCTTCTTAGCCGGATTCTTGTTGGGACACTCCGTTGAATGTGGCCGTAGCCTCGACATTTGAAGCACTGAACTTGTCCCTCTGAACTTTTCTTATCCTTTGAGAAGTTCTCTTGCTTTCTTGACTTGTGGCTTGAAAACCCTTGCCTTTCTTGGACTTTTCGAAGGATGAAGTTTTGCTTGGATTACCCCTTCGAAAGTTGCGGCGAAACTTCCTTGTCAAGAGAGCGAGCTGCTTCTCAAAGTCCTCCATAGAAAGGTTCTCGTCGTCGTCCGAGGAGGATGAATCCGCGTCTTCTTCCTTAGTTGTTTTCAATGCGTAACCTGAAGACTTAGAAGAGGATGCCTTTCCAGAAGAATAGTTAGTAGGAAATGTCATTTCATAAGTTTGTAAAGCACCTACTAATTCTTCTACACGCATTTCGTCCGGGTGTTTAATTGTTTCAATGGCTGCGACCTTCGGGCGAAATCGTTCAGGAAGAGTTCTTAGAATTTTTCTTACAACTTTAAATTCTGGAATCTTCTCTCCCAAGTTAGCACATGAGTTTACGATATCTTGCAATCGTGTGTAATAGTCAGTGAAAGATTCATTCTCTGCCATAGAGATAGAGTCAAACTTGCTCGTGAGCATTTGCAGTTTCTGAATCTTCACTAGGTTAGTTCCCTCATGCGTAACTTGAAGAACATCCCAGATTTCTTTCGCAGTCTCACATGCCGAGACGCGAGAGAACTCAGTTTGTGACAAAGCATTAAATAGAGCATTAATTCCTTTGCCATTGTAAGAAGAAGAATCTATCTCTTCCTTGGTCCATTTCGACCTAGGTTTTAAGGTGCGAACATCATCTAAAATTTCAGTTGGATTAGACCATCCTAATTCAATTGATTGCCACACCCTTTCGTCGATGGAAATTAAAAAGGCTTTCATCCGCACTTTCCAGTACGCATAATTTGTTCCATCAAAGAAAGGGGGTCGATTGATGTTTCCACCTTCAACCATTGTTTACAACCCTATTCCCGCTCTGATACCACTTGTTGGGTTATAAGTAATTGGATCTAAATAGGGGAAAAAACACCTAGAGGGGGGTGAATAGGTGTAAACAATAAACACTCAAAAAATCATTGCGCAAATAAACCCAATGCGGAAAAATAAAAGAACACGCAAGATTTTTACGTGGAAAAACTCCAAACCGGAGTAAAAAACCACGGGACCGATAACACGGCGAAATCCACTAGAATTAAACACGTACAAGGTGATATACCGTACTCACAGACGACTCAACCTTTTTCATACGCTCCTAGTAGATCTTCCCGCTCGCTCCACGACGCTTCTCGAATCCACGATCCGCGCCCAACGCTGAATCCACAGCGTCCAACGTCGAGTCCACGACGTCCAACCGAGTCCACGGTCTTCACCCAATAGTACGCTTCGAATCCACGAACGTACCTCGCTCCGAATCCACGAGAGCGGTTGCACCTTGAATCCACGAGGCCACGCGAGTCCACGCGCCGATTTTGGGGTAAATCGTTGTTTGTTTTGGGTGGTGATGATCCGCCGAATACTTAGATCAAAGATAGATCGGAAATACCATCTAAGTATTCATTGATTTGATTCTACTCAAAATGTGAGTATGGAAAACCTAGAATCAAATCAATCGGATCCGGATTGCAAGTCCTGATCCGGATCGAGGAAGCACGCAGGTAAAACTAGTGTTCGGGATCCGGATCAGAGGATGCTGCGATCCGGATTGAACCAGTGTATGAACAAACACCCTTCGGGATCCGGATTGCCGAGACCGATCCGGATCCTGAACATGTCCCATGTTCAGTTTTTGATGTTTAAGCAATTAAAAATTCTTCCAGGTGTTTCTACACTATAAGAAGTATTCGGATCATCAAAAATCTTTAGTTAAACGTACCTGATCCCTTTGAATTCTTCTTTCTTGAGATTGAGGTATACGATCCAAAGTTTCTTCATCTTCAATCTTCAAGACATAATACATTCACGAAATACGCCAACTCAAATTCCGTAACACATCTCAGACTGAAGCTGGAAATAAAATACAATATATCTGTATAAATGATACATCAGTCTCTCCCAGCTCACAAAAATAAATACAACCTGCTGGCAAAAGCCAGTCCCAAAGTAAAAGTACAACCGTCTGAGGAAACATGGGTACACCAACAGTCCAGCTAACACGCTCATCCTGCCTCGAGATCTATCTACTCAGCCGTCCTCTCTCCTCGACCCGCCACTGAAAGCCCAGTAGCACCCGCAGAAGCCACTACAAAATAAGGGGGAAGAAAAAGAGGAAAGAAGAATGGGGGTGAGAACTACTAGTAAACCAGTAGCCTCCCCTAGTGGGTAAAACCTCAAACTCTGACACGCCCACTAGGTCTACCAGAGGCAAAAGAAAAAGAAAGGAGGTGGAAGTAAAGTATAACAGCTGATGAATGTGCTACCACTAGTATGCCTCTAAAATGCCGAGCTAATAGAGTAGCTAAATGTATGCATCAGAATAGAAATGCCTGCCTGAACAACCCAATCCGACCACCAGTAAACACTGATACTGCCTACTCTGCCGCGACGGGTATGCCAGCCTACGCATAACACCAAAGCAAGGAGTCTCAAGGACTCGAAGTCTGTCAGTCGCGCACTCCGGAGTGGCACTCGTGGGGAGCGACCCACACGAGGAAAAGTATCTCAGTAACATAAGTATCATAAATCAGCAGGACTGGATCATGACTCTGATCAAAGTGGGAAAACCCATCCACTAAAGAAAGACCCGATCTCAACCTGGTGCAAGATAGACAAATCGTGGGAACTCCATCCACTAGAGACCTCATACCCAATCTGATGCATAAGAAATCTTCGGTCAACCGCCCAATGTCCGCGGTTGCCGGAAGATCCTGCCATCAAGCCTTGCCTGTCCCAAAACCCAAGAACCTGACTACACTATCCCAAACCACCTGCTCGCGCATGAGCTGCAAATACCCTGAGCCTCAAATGAATGGAGAAAAGAATAATAAAAAGGGTTTCTCCTATGTCAATTCCAGCATGATAGTGTAGCAGAAAAAGGTGGCCTATCTAGGTGACCATACAAGCATGCAATTGTTCCAAGATAATATAAAATAAAAGAGATGTCGATATATTTTTACCTTACTAAAGCATGCTGATAAATATATAAGAATAGTAAATAAGAGGTAGCCTGTGCCTGTCTATACTGCATGCCTAAAGCCCACAATTTATTAATTAGCCTTATTTTTTAAGATGATGTTACCGCTCTATAATTTTAACCCCCATTGAGGCAAGTTCTAACAGTATATGCTTTAATCTCAATTAGGCCTGCCGTTGTCACCTATAAAGTGCATTTAGCCTTTTAATCAAAGAAGCAACTCCAATGCCTAGCGGGTAATCAAAGGTAAGGGGTTCACCACAGCACCCATAATCACAATCATGTCTCACATCCAACCTCTGGTCAACCGCCTACTATCCGCGGTAGCCACGATACCCCAGAAGCTAAAATCCAGGCCCCGGCTACACTATGCCAACCCCTGCTCAAACCCGAGCAACAAATAGTCACCTGACTAAAGTATAGGGAGAGAAGAAGCAAACAGGGTTTCTTCTAAATCAAGTCCCAACATATAGTGTAGCGATAAGAAATGGCCTAACAAGATGTCCAAATAAGCCAGCCTAGGTCCTCATGAGAGATAGGAGAAAGTGTGACAAATAGTGGTTCGACCAGTGTATCAATTAATAGCTTCACTTGGGTATCATCATCATGCTAAATCATTTTCCGACCACACATGTCTATAATCTGCTAATCATTCTCACATAAACCATCCCCCTATGCCTGTCCAAAAGATCCTCAAGTGGTACCTCCCGCAAAACATTTCGTATATCCCAATATGAAGGTACAACCCCCATGCAAAGTTAAATGCCAATATTATACCCATATAAGCATGTATAAGTTCCAACCACTATCAAGTTTCCACTATAGTGTTTTCCAGATGATAGGCTCGTAATTATTTAGTTAAACATGCATGTCCAATAGTGAGCATTCAAATGTCCAATAGAGAAGATCTCTCTAATATTCCTAGTGGGTAAGTCAGACAAGAGGGATATAGCAACCACCCACCTGAAATTGTGCAAACCAAAGCTGTAAGAATCTCCTCGCTGTCCAATATCCCTTTTCACGCCACATGCCCAAACAGATAAACCGCCGCGATCCCTGTCCACAATTACCCCAAAACATGCAATTAAACATACAATTACCCTCAAGAACATGCTATCCCAACAAACAGTCCAGAGTTGTGCCTTTTTCACCTGCGAGTTATGCACAGAAAATTTCCAAAAAAATACCGTCGCGATCCTCACGACGAGACGGTTGAAACGAGTACCTGCATGCTCAAATCCGAGTTTCCTACACTGAGATATAAATTCTGCAAGGGAACTACCCCAACGAATTTTGTACAGAAAACTGCAGCACCAAACACTGAAAATATTGCCTTTTTCACCTTCAGGAAAAATCCATAAAAATCCAGGAAAATTCGAGGATGCTCCTTGAGATGTGTAGATGCAAAACGCCTGTTAGAACGTCTCAATCCGATGCCCGGTTGCGGAGATATCGCCGAAATACCACGGTGCTGTCCAAATACTCCGCAATAGAAAATGGGTGAAAGAGAAGCTCGAAAAACTCCAATAAAAGCTCAGAAATAGGGGGAGCTCAAAACACAATAGTTGAAGCCCTACCTGTCGTGAAGCCAACGGCACAAAAATCACAGAAAAAAGAGCTCGGGGTAGGCCGGGGGAGATCGTGCACCGAAATGCGATGGAGAAGAACACCGAAGAAGAAGCGTCGCGACACGCCGGTAAAATAGAAATCTCGAAATGCGTGCCGCCGAAAAATTCAAAAATTGACAGGTGCAAGCTCCTCTTCTTGGAGAAGATTTCTCCTTCTCAGCCCTCAGAGAGAAGGTGGCTCGAAGGGGTCGAAATCCCCAATTGAAGCTCCCTCGGATTGCTTATAGAGCAAATCCAAAACAAACAATTCAGAAAATACCCGTTGTGTCCCCAGAACAGGAAACATCGGTAGAAGTCCACCCGAAAGCTGCCAAGTGTCCCCTCCAAGTCAACCACCAATTCGGCGCGCGCTAATCGGCGCACGCCACGTGGCGCACACAGTGCCGCGGCGTCAGCGTGGCATGGCGCCTGCTTGCGCACGCGGCCCGAGGCGCCATCGTGCGCCTCGGTGCGCCCGGTGCTGTGAGCCCGCCACTCACAACGCGCCATGTGTCACGCCCGGTCCACCGTGCACCCCGCGCCGAACCGTGAACCGCGCCTCGCGAGCCGTCCAATCAAGAAGCGCCACGTGGCCTCCCTCTGGTGCACGCCGCCCGCGTGGACCGCGCACCTGCCCGCGCGCCCACGGGCCTGCACGGCTCCCGTGCGCCTGCCCGTGGCCGCGCGCCGCCTGCCCGAGCCCGCGCCACCACTGCCGCCGCTGCCGCCGCTGCCCGCCGCTGCCGCCGCTGCCCGCCGCCATTGCCGGTGCCCGCCGTACGTCGGAACAGTGCTCCATGCCTCGAAATCCGTGTTTTCGCATCCGGGCTCCGAAAAATACAAATAAATAGTCCGTTTTCACCATTTTCGCACGCTGAGTCCAAATCCGGTGTCCGATTTGCCAAATTCCATTCCTAAAAATTGCCGAAGGCATCCGGAAAGGTTTTTTTAATCTGAATTTCGCGCTGAGTCTAAATTTGATATCCGTTTTGCGCGAAAACACCTCTAAACATCCGACGGGGTCCCCCGATTACCCCCATGATCTATTTTAAGCCCGGAGTCCATCACTTGTGTCCAAATTGGTGCACGAACACCGCCGACATGCCACACAGGCCTCCAGAAGCTGCCGGTCACACTGTAGAAGCCTTACAGAGATCCGGGTCACCACATCCTCCCCCACTAAAAGAAAGTTTCGTCCTCGAAACTAAAGCAACTCCCAAGGGGTCTCAGAAACCAGGGGTCAAAACTTAACACCGCTGTCTCCAGCTCCCAAGTCGCCTATCACTCCCCGTGATCACTCCTCAGCAACAACAACAGCAACAACCAGTACGGCATAGCCCGATTGCGCAATTCCCTCACCTCACGAGCCGGAATTCGCAACGGGCGTCCCTCGTACTCCAAACTCTCACAGGGCTCAAAAGAAGCGAGTCAATATGGGAGGTGATATTGGATGCTCATCAAAATCCAATGGTAGCTCCACAGCCAATATGGGAGGTATCACTATATGTCACGCCCCGAGTTCAAAATGGTAGCTCCTCAGTTCAAAACCCGAAACTAGGGTTTCGATTTTCTTCCAAAATGTAAGGATCCGGATCCCCGCATTGAGTTTTCTGGTTGTTTGGCAGCGTTCGGAGGCCTGCGTGGTGTGTTGGTGGAGTTTGTGCGCAATTTGGACACCAGTGGTGGACTTCGGGCCTTAAAAATGGATCGCGGGAGTTTTGGAGGACCCGTCGGGTGTTTGGAAGTGGTTTCGCGCGATTCAGATGTCAAAATTGGACTCCGGGCGAAGTTTGGATAAAAGTTTACCTCTCCGGTCGCCTTCGGGAATTTTTAGAGTTGAAATTTGGCAAATCGGACTTCAGATTTAGAATCGGCGCGGGAATCGGATCAAGTAGGCTATCCGGGGGCATTCGGCAAATTTTTGGACGAGAATTTGGAGAAACGGACATCGTTTTTGGTTTCAGCGCGCGAAATCGCTAAGAATGGACTATTTACTTGTCTGTTTTGGAGCCCGGTTGAATTGCGCGTTTTTCGAGGCATCGCGGCACGTTTTTCGAGGAAAAAAAGAGGAGCTGCGCATGCATGCTGGGGGGAGCCACGTGCGGCGCGGAGGAGTGGGGGGCCGCCACGTGGCGGGCCCCCACTCGCGCGCGCGGGCGCGGGTGACACGCGCCTGCGGGCGCGCTGCGTGTCCCGCAGGCGCGGTGTAACGCGCGCGTGTGGCGCGCGGGAGGCCGCGCCACACGCAGCGCGCCATGTGGCGCAGGGGAGCTTGCCTGCGCCTGGCGCACGCTCCCCTGCGCTGTGGACCGGCCGGCTGGGGCCGGTGCACCGTGGACCCGGTGCACCGGGAGCCCCTTCCCTCCTCTCTTTTCTTCTTCTTCTTCTTGCTTCACCCCGAGCTCCATTTCTCCTCCTTTTCTTTTCTTTCTTCTTCACCCGAGTGAGAGAGGGAGTGAGGGAAGGGACTTTGCGTGGGTGCGACGGTGCGCCGTGGACCTCGCGGAGCGCGCAAGATTTTCCAGCTGGACGGATGCGCAGCGCGACGCTCGTCTTTTTGTGTTCTCCTTCGTCGCGTTTCGGTGCACGAGCTCCCCCGGCCTACTCCGACCTCAGTTTCAGGCGATTTTTGCGCCGTTGGATCTGTGACGGACAGAGCTACGAATTTGGTATTTTTCGTATTTCCTTATTTTGCGCTTTTCAAGGAGTTCTTCCTCGTTTTCTGAGGACCTTGTTTGCTGTGCGGATTTTTGAGGGCAGCAGATTGATGGAATTTTATCTCCGCAACCGGGCATCGGACTGAGACACTCTTATAGACTTTTTCCATCTACTCGTCGCAAGAATCGTCACCGTATTTTTTCTTGGATTTTCTGGAGGCTTCCCCGAAGGTGTACACTTCCCTTTTATCTGTACAGGAGTTTAAAGTTATTTGGTTTTGGGTTTCTGCGCGCCGATATTGTGGAATTTGTAACTTGGCCTACTGGGCTCCGTTTTGGGCGTGCAGGTACCCATTTCGAAGCTATCGACGTGAGGAACGCTGTGGTATTTATTTTAGAATTTCTGGAGCCTTTTCTGAAGGTGAAAAACCATCATCTTTGCGGCTGAAATTACAGAGGGTATTATTTGGTTAAATTTTGGGAATAAAGTGTAACTGTGGCCTTGTGTTGTACCCAGGAGGGTTTGTGGACGGTGCTGGACCTGTTTGACTTGGAGTTATTATTTTTCTGGTTTTCCTCAGCTGTACGACCCCGGACAGTTAGCACTTTCAGGTGGGTGGCCTTATCTTCAAGTTTGGTGGATTGAATAGTAAATTTGCTATGGTAGGAACATGCATGTTAGTGGATTCTTATGTAGCATGCTAGAATGTAGGAATGGTTATTCCTTGTAATTATCAGTTGATCTCTTTTGCTTCCTACTACATGTTAAATATTTAGTCTCTTGGAACTTGACCTAGCACCCCCGTCATATATTGCATGTGTAACCAGACCCGTAGAAAACCCTCACTTGGGCTAGGGTTATTTATGTTTAGACATCCACACCTTATGTTTCCTTCCTGGACTTAGTGTTATCCTCGCCCGGGTAGTGGGCCGAGCGGTCGGGACTTCTTTTAAGTGTGGGATGCATTTGCACTCGTGCTTGGGGGCAGAGTGGAGTCTGGTAGATGTAGTGGATTGCTGGTCTATACCGGGAACCGTTTGGGGTAAACGGTGGTCCCGGGAGGTTTTGTTTTCTCCTGTTTGGGGTTGCCGCCACTGTGTTAGTGGCAGTAGTTCACTTGTGTTAGCCGGACTTAGAACCCAGAACCTTTTTCGACACACACATGATTTTAGTTTATCAATGTTTTCTTCCAAGCATCGAAGGGCCGCTGGAGTCTGTTCTTGTTTGATTGGACAAAGGCATCAGCCCTTCGGGGTTTGGGTAAAACACTTATTTTCTAACTGTTTTTCTAAAAAGAACTAAAGTCATTAAATATGGATATCTTCCAGATCAAAATGGATTTCGATAACAAATGTCACCTTTTCCTGTAAATCTCGTCACTCGAAAGGATTCGAGTGGTCTGGGTTCTAGGGGCGTTCCTTGTCGGGACTTTCGGGTCCTGTTGCTGTCTTCTGCGTGTGTACTGAGGGTGTTGTGTTCCCGAACCATAAGGGGTCGGGAACTGCGATAGGCGGAGCCTAGAGTCTGTTCTTGTTTGATAGGGTTCTTAGCACCGACCTATCGGGTTTTCCAACCCTTATGGTGTCGGCCCTTCCTGATTATCGGTGTGGTTGGTTGTTGTTCCGTTTGTGAGCCGTTGGGGATGACGGTGGTCCCGGGTCGTTGAGTGTGTCCGACCAGTTTTGTAGCCCTGAGTTGTGGTCGTTCCTGGCTGTGGAGTATCTCCAGCCATGTGTTTTGTGCTGCGAGCTTTCGAGAGGCTAGTGTCTCGTGTTTCGTGTGAGCTGATCAGCTGAGTCGTGGAGAGTGCTCCGACTGTTGTGCGAGATGTTAGTGCACGCTGGGTCCTCCCGTTCAGTGCGTGAGCGTGGATTTTGACTTTAGCCTGCAGTGCCAGTTGAGCTCGACAGAGTGCGCGGATACCTGTGTCCTCGTTGGGGTCGCTCCCCTCGAGTGCCCCGTCTGGAGTGGGTCTGCACTTGGTATCGCGACTTGTCGACACTGTCCCTCTGGCTGGCCAGTTTGGCAGTCACGGACGCCCTACGTAAGTCCTCTCCTCCGTGACGTCAGGCAGTGGGTCCTACGTAAGTCTCTCCTCCGGGACGTCAGGCAGTAGGTTGGCGCAGGTTTGACTGGACCCGATGGGCAGTCAGTTTAGATTGGGTGGTCGGAGATGAGTGTTAGTTGTGCACCATGTTATTATCTATTCCATTTTCTTGAGCATCTAAATAGAGGCATAGTAGCTGTAGAGTTACTTTTCCAGCCCTTTCATTTCAGCTTTATTATTGTTACTTTATGCCTCTAGTAGACTTAGTGGGCAGACCGTCGGGCTTGTTGGCGGCAACCACTGGGAACTACTTGGGACGTAGTTCTCACACCCGTCGTGGTGTCTTTTCTCCAGGGACTTCTGCTTCTGTTCCTGCTGCACCAGTTGCTGATTCTGCTGATCGAGGTAAGGGAGTCGCGAGATAGATCCCTACCAGTCGTCCTCCAGAGAGAGTAGATGTACCCACCTTTTGTATTTTGAGAGAGTTACTGTTGAGTGATCTTGTAGTGAGGTATAGAGTTGTACTTTCTTTTATTGCTGTGAGGACTTGTGATGTATTTTATCTATTTTAGCAGTTTACTTTCAGCTCTGATATCTGTATAGTATAGTTGATCTTTTGCAGGTTAGTCGCTTCGCCTAAACGGGGCTTCCCGTGTGGGCGGCGGATCTGTTAGCGAGCCCGGGTCGCAGTTTCGACGCCGGGGCGTGACAGATTAGAGTGGTATCAGAGCCTAGGTTGTAGGTCATGTTGGACTTAGAAACCCTAGGCTTGTGGTTGGACATTAGGATGACTACGTGAGAGTCGTGACTATTAGCGAGAGTCCTGATTGATTTTATACCTCTCCCACGAGACGGGATTAGTGATTGGCATGTTTATTCTCCTAAGCGATTATTTGGCTGCAGACAACATAATGCTATGGAATGGATGACATGTCGTAGACTGTCGCTGGATTGGGTCGATGGTGTTGTGTCCTGATGTTTGTTGTTGTCAGTGGATTGCGATACCCCCAGACTCGTGGTTGTGAAAGAGGGCACACCCCCTGTGTTACGGCATTTTGGTGTTGGCATATTTCGTGAGTCAAGTCAGTAAGTTGAGTCGGAGTCTTAAAGGGATCAAATTGTCAATCAGCAATCAAAGACTTAGAGAAGATTCAACAAGAGCTCAAGTTGACACTCAGTGTCTTGAGTCTTGAAGATTGAAGATGAAGAATTGTGGATCAGTTACATCAATCTCAAGAAGAAAGTATTCAAAAGGATCAGGTATGTTTAACTAAATAATTTTGGTGATCCGAATACTTTCTTATAGTGTAGAAACACTTGGATGAATTTTTAATTGCATAAAAATCAAAAACTGGACATGGGACATGTTCAGGATCCGGATCAGATGATCCAATCCGGATCCCGAAGGGTATTAGTTCATGTGCAAATCCAATCCGGATCCAAGCCTATTCTGATCCGGATCCCGAACATTGGATGTTGCTGAAATTCATGAACGATCCGGATCGGGCCTTGCGATCCGGATCCCGAACCCTTGGATTTCTGGAATCGTCAATCTCGTTACGACGATCCGGATCGCAGTAATTCCGATCCGGATCGCCGTCCTGAAAATTCCAGATAAGGTATGTTTTTGATTCTTATCTCTTTCCAAAGGTTTCTAAACTATAAATAGACATTTAGGGTTTCTCAAAAACGTGGGAGCACGGCCGATCAATTTATAAAACACTTGAGAGCAACCCTAGAGGCTAGGTTTTTATCGTTCTTCTTTATAGCCTCTTTTAGGTCAATTCGATGGTTCTTTCAAGAACATATCTTTTGTCGAATTGATCTAATCTTTGCTTAGAGATTTTTCCCATGGATCTTCATTGATAATCTAAGCAAAGGATCACCATCGAAGCCAATATTCTTACCGGCTGAGTTTGCGTCGTGGATTCGACGTGGCACCGTGGATTCGGTGTGTTGAAGGCGTTTCGTGGATTCGAAACGTGTGCTCGTGGATTCGAGTGGCGTTCGTGGATTCGAACGTGTGCAGTGGACGTGCAAACGTTGGAGCGCAAGGTCCGAAGAAGTTGAAGGAGGGGTTAAATCCGTGGAGACGGTAATCACCTTGTTATTCTTCTTTTCTTAGTGGATTGTTATTGCGTGGACATCCAACCGGTCAGCGCAAGGTCCGAAGAAGCTGAAGGAGGGGTTGAGTCCGTGGAGTCGGTAATCACCTTGTTATTCTTCTATTCTTAGTGGATTGTTATTGCGTGTTGGTCCCGTGGTTTTTCTCCTGGATTGGAGTTTCCACGTAAATCTCGGTGTGTTGATTTTTATTTTCCGCATTGTTTTTTATTTTTGCACTGAGATTGGTTTTTATAATATTACACCTATTCACCCCCCTCTAGGTGTTTGATAGTACCTATTTAGATCCTTGTGGATCCTAAATAACTCTACAATTGGTATCAGAGCGGGTTTTAGGTTTATCTATCATAATGGGTGAAAGTGGTAATATTTTTAGACCTCCTCTTTTTGATGGGACCAATTATGCATATTGGAAAATGCGGATGAGAGCTTTTCTCATCTCTATTGATGAGCGGGTATGGCAAACCGTTGAATACGGTTGGGTGCATCCGGTTGAGGAAGTAGGAAATTCTACTACCCCAAAACCTCGCTCTAGATGGTCTAAAGAGGAAATCGAAAGATCTTCTTACAATGGGAAAGGTATGAACGCTTTATATAATTCTCTTTCCTCGACTGAGTTTACAAGAATTTCCGCGTGTGAAACCGCGAAGGAAATTTGGGATATTCTCAAAATTACACATGAGGGTACTAATCTTGTAAAAATTCAAAAGCTCCAGATGCTTACAAGTCAATTTGACTCTATTCATATGGAAGAGCATGAATTGTTTACAGATTATTACACTAGACTTCAAGATGTAATTAATACATGTGCTAATTTAGGAGAAAAGATCCCGGAGTCGAAAATTGTAAGAAAGATACTTCGGACTCTTCCGGAACGGTTTAGGGCAAAGGTTACCGCCATTGAAACCGTTAGTCATCCGGATGAGATGAGTGTAGAGGAATTAGTAGGTGCTTTGCAAACTTATGAGATGACTTTTCCTACTAATCAAAATTCTTCCAAGTCTTCTTCTAAGCTTACAGGTATTGCATTCAAATCAACAAAGGAAGAAGATGACGAATCGAGTTCCGACGATGAAATCTCTTTTGCCGATTTTGAAGAACAATTGGCGCGGATCACAAAGAAATTTCGTCGGAAATTTTGGAAGAATCGAACCGATGGATCTTCATCCACGAAACCATCTAAAGGATCATCGGGTTCTAAATCCTCTAAACTCAAAGGCGTTGCAAAACCTTCTAAAGAAAAAGAAAAAGATGATTTCGAAGGGGAAATCCGATGTTATAGATGCAAAGGCTACGGCCATATTTCAACGGATTGTCCTTCTCCGAAATCATATAAAAAGAAGGCTTTGCAAGCGAAAACTTGGGACGATTCTAGTTTCGATGAATCGACCTCAAGTGAAGAGGAAAAAGAAAAATTGTTGCTTTTCATGCCTCTCAAATTCCCTCTTCTAATTTGTTTTATCATCTTTAGTCACTGACTCTATTCCTTTGATTTTGCATGAAACATCAACATCCGGAGGAGAGTCATCAAGTGAGGGGGAGTCGGACGAAGAAGAACTCGTTGAGGCATACCAACAACTTCTTGCGGAATCAAAGAAGATGGCCAAACTTAACAAGAAGTTGAGGAAGCAACGACATGAAGTTCAAGACGAGAATCAAGCTTTAAAGATCAAACTTCATGATCTCGAGGAGGAACATGGACGAGTATTGGATAACAATAAATCCTCCAAGAAAAGCTAAACCAATCGGAGACAAACGCTAAATCATATATGGACAAGATTGGTTTTCTTGAAAAGCAGTTTGAAGAAATTCATGTCACCAACCAAGCTTTGACCAAGCAAGTTCATCAACTCAAATCCGACATACAAAGGCTTTCAACCGGTTCCAAGAAACTAGATTGTATGTCCGGATTAGGTCAAACAAGCAAGGTTGGTTTGGGATTTAAAAAGGACCAAACTGTGCATGCTTCAAGTTCCACAATGAAATTGAAAGGAAGAACTTGTCACCTATGTGGACTTGAAGGACATTTGGTGAAGGTTTGCCCGAAAAAGAGAAAGAAAAATTCTTCGGCAACTTCATCTACGGAGCGGACTCAACGGAATCAAAAGACACATCAAGTCAAAGGAGTTCACTCAACCCACCAAAGGTCCGAGCCACAACATCAATCATTCAAGTGGATCATTGCGAGGCAAAGACCTAAGGTGGATCAACAGTCAAAGCTACCAACCCCCGGGCACAATGAATCAAGACAACCCAAGATCCGACGATTTTGGATTCGGAAAGGTGATATCTTTCCTTGTCTTAAGTTCTAAATAGCTTATGACTGTGTGTAATGCTTTGATTGGTTTTCCCTTCATATTTTGCTTAATCTTTGCATTACATGTTTCTCAATGCTCTTTGTTTTTATACTTTGTTTTTGAACAAAAGGTTTTTTTAACGAACAAGTGCATTGAATAAAAAGGGCTTCACGTTCATTCACTCCAAATTAATTTTTCTTGGATTATCAACTTGACTCCTTATCATAATCTTGAAGACACTTCATTTAGAGGAGTTGTTTAATTGAGCATTGGTTAAATTGACTTTAATTGCATCCTTTCACGCATTTAGAAATTTATTATGCTTTTGATATCATAATATTTCAATGTTGCAATGATCATTTATGTTAATTAATTCATCTTTTAAGTGATCAAAGTCAATTTCTCTCTCAATGATCTCTTGGTATAGTCATTATCATATTTGATTGCTTAGTCGAGTATGAATGCGAGATCAATTTTTGGTTGAATACCTTATATATTAAATAATTGATAGCCAATTGAGGGGGAGTCAAAGAAAAGTAAAATGCTCAAAAGATGTGGAAAGAGTTACATCCCAATGAGGAGTGTGAAAACTACCACCACATGGAGAAATGAAAGAAAAGATACTCCATGAATGCAAAGCAAATTTTGTTTTGAAAATGTTGATGAAATGCATATTGAAATATTTGACTCAGTCATATTTCATGGTTGGTATAAGGTGGGATTTTTGATAAAAGATGCTCAAAGAGCCACTCCTTCAACAGATTGTCTAGATATATTATCTAACTTATCGGGGATTTCAAACATCTATTGATCTTTGTATTTCATTTTCTTTACCAAAATTGATGATTTGATAAAGGCATTACTCATAAGATCAGGTTAGATGTAATTGAAAGTGGTCAACTTTAAGAGTTTTAATTTTCATAAATTTTCGTTTCATTTTTGAGTATTTTTGATAGATTTGGTATAATCTATTTCTTGTTGCATGAAACGATGACTTTTGTTTAAAGTTGATGCGCTAAAGTGCTTACATACTCTTTCTGGTTTTTATTTTTCTAAATTATTCTAATGAAAGAAATTTGGATTGAATGACATCTATGTGAATTCATTGTTTAAAGCACTTAAATGGATTTCTTGATGGAATACAAATCGGTATTTGAAAAGTTTCCAAAATCTGGATTTGTTTCAAGAAATTATTTGATTTTTGCTTTCTGGTACCGGTACGCAATCTGCATTTTTGTTATATACCGGAACTGAGCTTTTATCTCTCTTTCTCTATGAACTAATTTCCTTTTGTCTAGTATGTTCACTGTTTGACAATTTGTGACAAAAAGGGGGAGAAGAGAAATGACGGAGATGAGATCATCAAGAGAGGACAAACGAAAATGGAAAAATGGGGGAGAACCGAAAATGATGATCGTATCACAAAGGGGAGAACAGAGATGCTCAAGAACATGGAGAACATGGAGAACAGATGCTCAAGATAGGGGGAGACAAAGAAAAATTGAAAGAGCCGAAAAACAAAAGAACCAAAAGGACGAATCAAATGTAGGATTTTAATTTCTAACGACTAACGTTTGATTTTGTTTGGAGTTTTGTTTTGCAGGAATTACATCACTTTAAGACTCCAAGTCCTAAGTCATAGAGTATGTTCTAGGACTGTTTGGTTCAAATGTAATTTTGTATTTATTGGATCTTTCACGCAAAGAAAATCAATGTTTTGGTGATGACATTGAATTTCGATTTTTTGGTTTAAGATGAGTGACTTGAGCGTTTTTATGTATTTTTGGGTTTTGTCACGAAATTGCCAAAGGGGGAGATTGTTACGGCATTTTGGTGTTGGCATATTTCGTGAGTCAAGTCAGTAAGTTGAGTCGGAGTCTTAAAGGGATCAAATTGTCAATCAGCAATCAAAGACTTAGAGAAGATTCAACAAGAGCTCAAGTTGACACTCAGTGTCTTGAGTCTTGAAGATTGAAGATGAAGAATTGTGGATCAGTTACATCAATCTCAAGAAGAAAGTATTCAAAAGGATCAGGTATGTTTAACTAAATAATTTTGGTGATCCGAATACTTTCTTATAGTGTAGAAACACTTGGATGAATTTTTAATTGCATAAAAATCAAAAACTGGACATGGGACATGTTCAGGATCCGGATCAGATGATCCAATCCGGATCCCGAAGGGTATTAGTTCATGTGCAAATCCAATCCGGATCCAAGCCTATTCTGATCCGGATCCCGAACATTGGATGTTGCTGAAATTCATGAACGATCCGGATCGGGCCTTGCGATCCGGATCCCGAACCCTTGGATTTCTGGAATCGTCAATCTCGTTACGACGATCCGGATCGCAGTAATCCGATCCGGATCGCCGTCCTGAAAAATTCCAGATAAGGTATGTTTTTGATTCTTATCTCTTTCCAAAGGTTTCTAAACTATAAATAGACATTTAGGGTTTCTCAAAAACGTGGGGAGCACGGCCGATCAATTTATAAAACACTTGAGAGCAACCCTAGAGGCTAGGTTTTTATCGTTCTTCTTTATAGCCTCTTTTAGGTCAATTCGATGGTTCTTTCAAGAACATATCTTTTGTCGAATTGATCTAATCTTTGCTTAGAGATTTTTTCCCATGGATCTTCATTGATAATCTAAGCAAAGGATCACCATCGAAGCCAATATTCTTACCGGCTGAGTTTGCGTCGTGGATTCGACGTGGCATCGTGGATTCGGTGTGTTGAAGGCGTTTCGTGGATTCGAAACGTGTGCTCGTGGATTCGAGTGGCGTTCGTGGATTCGAACGTGTGCAGTGGACGTGCAAACGTTGGAGCGCAAGGTCCGAAGAAGTTGAAGGAGGGGTTAAATCCGTGGAGACGGTAATCACCTTGTTATTCTTCTTTTCTTAGTGGATTGTTATTGCGTGGACATCCAACCGGTCAGCGCAAGGTCCGAAGAAGCTGAAGGAGGGGTTTGAGTCCGTGGAGTCGGTAATCACCTTGTTATTCTTCTATTCTTAGTGGATTGTTATTGCGTGTTGGTCCCGTGGTTTTTCTCCTGGATTGGAGTTTCCACGTAAATCTCGGTGTGTTGATTTTTATTTTCCGCATTGTTTTCTATTTTTGCACTGAGATTGGTTTTTATAATATTACACCTATTCACCCCCCTCTAGGTGTTTGATAGTACCTATTTAGATCCTTGTGGATCCTAAATAACTCTACACCCCCGCATTTGAGGAGTGACTCGAGCAGGTCGGGAGGCAGAGCTGTCAGAGCAAAGCGAAGCCCAGAGTTTGGAGCCAGATGTGTACCGTGTGTCGGAGGCTGTCCGATCCAGAGGAAGCCTTGGAACGTTTGATGCGCCTGTTGGAGCAGAGAGCAGCGGTTGCAGTACCGCTTGAGAGTCCTCCAGCACCTTCTTCCTATGCAGTGGCATATTCAGTTATTCCAGTGGCACCGATGGAGCGAGCACCCCTCCGTGCCGACGAGTTTGTGCCGAGTGACCGAGGTAGGGTGGATAGCTGATAGTAGCTGAGCTTCGGGACATCATTGATCGATGGAGTCAGTCCCGGCAATCTGAACCATCCCGATTCATAGGTCTGAGTTGGAGCCCTTATAGACATATTTGGGGTTGGTGGTGATGGAGAGACTATTTGAGTGCCTCCCTGTGCTAGGGAGTTTGTGCAGTGGTTGAACTGTGCGCTCCAGGTTTCGAGGGACGAGGCGCATAGGATATGTGTGACTGGAAGTGGATTGCGCCGGGATTACCTTTCAGTTTAGTTTGTCCCTCCGTTTACGGATTATTGACAGCTTTGATGGAGCAGGCATGGTGTATGGAGCGTGTCGTTGTAATTCCATTGGATAAGAGATTTTTCGGCAGAGGCATTTCAGATTTGTTCTTCCAGGGTAGCGGATTTCTGAGATGCCAAATCAGGTGGACCCCGATGGTAGCATCAGCATCTACATCAGAGTGCGCGACGGTATCATGGATTGGTTATCTAC